>QXVX01002853.1:0-10003 GCA_013436065.1 Halocynthia aurantium
TAAGGTCCTACTCTATTTACTTTATATATAAAGAGATAAATAGTATACCGATACTATATTCTCGAAACTTTTACAAAACAAATCCAGTTGGTAACCATTGGATACTGAAGCGTTTCATATTAATCGTGCAGTGTATACGATACAACAAACAAATCATCTTTCGAGGCTTTTTGTTATTATCCAGTTTGTAGATAACTGAAAATACTTGATAATTTTTAGTCCGCGAATCTTCCAGTCGAATTGTCGGATTCGATTCGGTCGTATTTAGCGTCAGCCTGTGTCTGCAAATATACAGTGCCATCAGTGTGTATAGTCAGTGTGTATAGTGCCATCAGTGACTTTTAAGACACCTTTTAAAACACTTTTAAGGTTTTAACGGATTTAACGAAAAAGTTGACGAACGTCCTCTCAGAATGTTACTTCTTCGTAGGCTGGCCGTGTCTGTATTGCTAATGCTGAACATGTAATTTCCATTGAAATTTCCAATCTATAGTGCATTTTATTCATCCAGGTCCCTTCTTGATTGTACTATATTATGTCATCGAGAGTTTCAAACATGGATAGTCTCATAAATGAAGGAAAAACTGTGTGTGTAGATGTTGATTTTCCATAACTCCGATAACCAATACATCTCAGATTTAAATTTAAATTGCTCGGCTGGATTATCTCGCATATCTGCAAGTCATAATTCCTGTGTTCAAAATCGCTCACAATCTGTGTGTACTGTACCGTAAACATATATGTCTAGCCACTTTTTTGGATTTTATTACCAGAAAATATTACGCTCATGTAAAGGTAGAGACACTAAAAAAACTTTGAACATCATATATTTAATATCTCGGGTTTACTGCTAGAATTGAATCTCTGTTTCAAGCAAATAGTTTAGCGAGGAATGCGCTGAGAACAGCAACGATGAATATGTTAACTTTCAGCAGTGAAGATCCATTGCAAAGATCTGTAAAAAAAGAAAATGTTATTTTACTTGTTTTGTGATTTACATTAGGTAACTTGGAATGTAATTTGGAGCGTGTAATAACTTAGTTGCACTGGCGATTGTACACGAAAAAACAGTAATCGTCCATAGAACAAAATAATATGATGCGCGACATTTAATATTGTCACGGAAAACATTTTTCGTCCACAATACAAAAAAATATGATGCGCGACATTTATTTCTGACTCGAAGAGCCGATAACATCCACAGAACAGAATAATAAGATGCGCGACATTTATTTCTGACTCGAAAAGCCGATAACATCCACAGAACAGAATAATATGATGCGCGACATTTATTTCTGACTCGAAGAGCCGATAACATCAACAGAACAGAATAATAAGATGCGCGACATTTATTTCTGACTCAAAAGCCGATAACATCCACAGAACAGACTAATATGATGCGCGACATTTTTGCGACTCGGAAAGCATAAAACGTATTCAAAACATAGTACTGACAAGGTCTAGTTCTTTCATGTCACTTAATTTTAGTAATCACCTGTATTGCAGAGACATTCTTGCCCTGTAACACCATTAACGGTGCCTGAGGCGCATACTATGCCTATACCTGGATCATCCCGACAACTTCTGAATGTCCCACCTGTCAAATAATATAGAAATCATGATGTGTTTTCCCAAATTTAACGAAAAAAACTTTATGGCTATATACATATACACTTTCTCCATTGACGAGGTTCAAAAATAACGAGTAGTTTTTTCCTTCTCAATTTTGTTAAGTTTGTATGCATCAAATAATACAGACACTGTAGATGTAGCTCAGACACTATAACTCATGATCTCAAACTAAGCCAGTGATAAGTGTTTTGATAACAAGAATCTGTACCAAGTGTAAACTCTATTCATCCAATCTGCTTCCGAGGAAGCCCGGGCTCCGGTTTTCTTTGTACTTATATCAAAAAATATTAATATTAATTCAAACCATTAACTATGATTTTTGTGCAGATTTGACCGGTCGTACACTCAGTCGGATTACTCGGTATGTCACAATTGCTGCAGCTAAAACATTCCAATCCATATCCTGTAAAGTAAAGGATTTTAATACAGCGTCGCCTAAAACTGTATGTGCTCGAATAAGGTCGTTACGTGTTACCGTTATTGGGGGAAAAAATAAAACGGGCAAAGTGTACGTGAAGCGTAAAGTGTTGTTAAAATTATGGAAGTCTGATACTGATATGATGTGTATGGATTTTTATAGTTTCCGTCTACATAAAGTTTTTCTCCCAAATGCAGCAGTCTGATAACGGTGAACCTCACTTCCAGACTTGACGGTTATTCTCACGGTATTATATTAATCGTAATAATAGTCAAAATCCGCGAAAAATCTATTCGTGGTAATTTGTTGTAAGTTGTATAGCTCGATTATCCTTAAACCCACTGTGAAAGATTCAGTTCTCACCTCTTGAAATCAAGGCGCATAATCCGATAAGCAAAATTATCATAGCAGTTTTCATTTTGCTTGTTTTGACGGCGAGATATCAAGTTAATACAAACGGAAAGCTGTAAAAGATAATGAAGTAGTTATCAGTAATCCAGTATGGTTCCTTATTTTATATCGTTTTCGTTATCACGCGTTGGCTGTCATCAAAATAAATTTTAAAATAATTTCAGAGTATAACGCTATACTTCCTGACCCTACCTTAGACCTGTTACAAATATTTCTGAACTGTTTTCACCATTAACTTTTATATATAAAGGGTGTTTCAATAATGTTTTTCTGGTATTTTTCAAAATTGCTTTATTAACAGGTAGATCCCACAAAAGAATTATTGTCTTATTGACCTAAAATAAAAACTCCGTTGACTCAATATATATAAATTGTAAACCGTGATATACCGATACTATATTCTCGAAACATTTAACAAAAGAATCAGTTGGTAACCATTGGATACTAAAGTATTTCTTATTAATCGAGCAGTATATACAATACCACAAAGAAATCATCTTTCGAACTGTCATCTTCCAGTTTGTAGATATTCGATTGCATGTCGCCCTTGATTGTAAGCGCTGCGCGAAATTGTGTTAAAAATTTAATGTAAGGCGCCTTTGATTGTAAACCGCACTTGAACATAGGGTAGCCTACCTAATCTAAGGTTATGTGGTGCCGCCATGAGGACCCCTTTTTTTAAAAAAAAGTTAGCTTATGATCTATTCCTGCCTGAAACCGATCCCCGTGCAAGTTTTCAGAGCGCCTAGTCATGAACCTTCGGAGTTACGGACGAACGAACATCTAAACACACAGTTTCTCCTTTATTTATGCGAAAGTACCGGACGCCAAACTTCGGTATAGTAAGGGAAAAATGTAAGCGGTCCCTGATTGACCTCAATGACTCAATTGACTGATTGACCTCAATGACAATTACCTAATGAGTCAATGTCTTCAACAACAACAGTATGTGTTATCCAAAGTACTATTTCATATAGTACACTATATTCTTCATTGTAAATTCCTAAGGCAGGTAGCTTCCTTTTCCCCTTCACAGTCGCCAACAAGGTGATGAGGTTCTTTCGTTATTGAATAACACAATTAGAATATAACTACTTAATCTTAGGGTACTTTTTATTTAATAAAAAGCGTACAAGGATACCATATTTCGTTTATTTCAGTTGATCAGTTTTTTGTACCCTCTGTCATCGCGCTGTAAAATTATTCAACTCGGATTATCTCACATATAAAAATCTGCAATAAATAATCATGATTCCTGTGTCTAAAATCGCTCACAATCTGCATAATGTGCTATACCATAAAACATAGCCACTAGCCACTTTTTAGAATTTTATTACTAGAAAATATTACGCTTATGTACAGGAAGAGACACTAAAAAAACTCACACATCTAATTGTAAATATCCCTGGTTTACTGCTCGAATAAAGTCTCTGTTTCAAGCAAATAGTTTAGTGAGGAATGCGCTAAGAACAGCAACAATAAATATGTTAACTTTCATCAGTGAAGATCCGTTGCAAAAATCTGAAAAATGAAAATATCATTTTATTTATTTTGCTATTTACATTAGGTAAGTGTGGTTGGTTCATGATTGACGCTAATAACGACAGAACACGCTTTCTAGCGTTTAACTAATAAACAATAGCTCAATAAGCCGTCGTTTTATCGAAATTCGCGTTTATTTTGTAGCGTAGTTACACTGTAAATTGTACCTAATAGAATAATAAGACAGAACTAAATAATATGATGCGCGACATTTATTACTGACACGGGACACAGAAAACGCCTTCAGAACATAGTACTAACTAGGTCTAGTTCTTTCATGTCACTTAATTTTAGTAATCACCTGTATTGCAGAGACATACTTTCCCTATAACACCCCGCACGGTGCCCGTACCGCACCCCATTCCTTTATCAACCGAACATGATCTGATCGTCTCACCTGTCAAATAATATATAAATCATAATGTGTTTTCCCTCTGATTTCTGGATTTTCTTTTACTTATATTACGAAATAATAATATTAATTCAAACCATTAGCTACGCCTTTTCCACAGACTCGACCTGTCGTACACTCAATCGGATTGCTCGGTATGTCACAATTGTCGCATTTAAAACATGTCAATCCACATCCTGTAAAGTAAAGGATTTGAATACACCACCGCATAAAACTGTATGTGCTCGAATAAAGTCGTTACGTGTTAACTTTAATGGAAAAACAATAAATCGGGTAAAGTGTACGTAAAGTGTTCTTCAAATAAAGAAAGCCTGGTATGTATATATGTGTAATGTATGGATTTGTAAAGAGTTTCCTTCCAGATGCCGCGGTCTGATAACGATGTACCTAGCGATTATTCTTACAGTAATATATTAATCGTAATAATGTTCAAAATCTGCGGAAAATCTTCTCTTGGTAATTTTTTGTTGGTTGTATAGCCGTTTAGATCCAGAAGTGCGACTATACTTGAGCCCGTTCTAAAAGATCCAGTTCTCACCTGTTGAAATCAAGGCGCATAATCCGATAGACAAAATAATGATAGTAGTTGTCATTTTGCTTGTTTCGACGGCGAGATATCAAGTTAAAACAAACAGAAAGCTGTGAAAGATAATGACGTAGTAATCCGTAATGTTTGGTGGTAGAAAAAACTAGGGCGTTCTATTTAAATGAATATTCTTTAATATCTTCATTTTATATCGTTATCACGCGTTGGTTGTCATCAAAATAATTTTTTGAATAATTTCACAGCATAACGCTATACTTCCTGACCCTACCTTAGACCTGTTACAAATATTTCTGACCGGTTTTCACCATAGACTTATATATATATGAGGGTTGTTTTAATATTGTTTTCCGTTTTTCTTCATAACTTTTTTAATTGCTCTATGGTCGAGGAGAGGTAGATTAACAAAAGAATTATTGTCTTATTGACTTAAAATAAATATATAAAAACTCCGTTGACTCTATATATATATAAATTGTGTAACGTAATATACCGATACTATATTCTCGACACTTCTACAAAACAATCCGTTGGTCACCATTGTACTATATTAGGTCATCCATGGATAATCTCATAAATAAAGTAGGAACTGTGTGTGTGGGTGGAAGTTCGTTTGTTTATATCTCCTAAGGTTCTTGACTCGGCGCTCTGAAAACTTGCACGGGGTTCGGTTTCAGGCATGGGTGTGTTATGGGGAATATAAATTGCTATATTGCATGGCTTATGCAGATTCCTTTCCCTTTGCAGTCACCAACAAGACGATTAGGTTGATGTTTCATGAGACATTAACACAATTATTTTTTATTTCAACCGCTACATCTTAGATTTAGATTAAATTACTCGACTGGATTATCTCACATATAAAAATCTGCGATAAATTTATGTCATAATTCCTGTGTCTAAAATAGCGCACAATCTACCTACGTATTTGACTGTACAATAAAACATGTATGTTGACCCAATTTTCAGAATTTTTATTATCAGAAAATATTCCATTTATGTATTGTATGGGCGAGACACTTAAAAAACTTACACATCAAATCGTTAATATCTCGAATTTACTGCTCGAATAAAATCTCTGTTTCAAGCAAATAGTTTAGCGAGGAATGCACTAAGAACAGCAACAATAAATATGTTAACTTTCACCAGTGAAGATCCGTTGCAAAGCTCTGAAAAACGGAAATATTATTTTACTTATTTTGTTATTTGCATTAGATAGGTGGGAATAAAATTTGGAGCGTGTAATAACGTAGTTGAACAGATTGATTGTACTTAATAGACTAATATGATGCGCGACATTTATTATGGACAGAAAACTGATCGTCTACAAAATAGGATAGATTGGAACATAGTATTGAGGAGGCTTATAGTTCTTTCATGTCACTTAATTATTTCAATTACCTGTATCGCAGAAACATACTTGCCCTGCAATACCACCGATGGTGCCCGTTGTGCATCCTCTAGAACCTTGATCATGCTCACAAACTCTGAACGTCTGACCTGTCAAATAATATAGAAATCATGTCCTGATGTCCTTTCTCAAATTAATGAAAGCTTTTGTTGCACCCTCGATTAACGATGTTTCAAAATTACGAGTATTGAAACTGTAGCTCATGATCTCAACCTAAGTCCATGATCTTTCGACTTATATTGGTAAATAATAATATGAATTCAAACCATTAACTTCGCCTTTTGCACAGATTAGACCGGTCGTACACTCAGTCGGGTTACTCGGTATGTCGCAATTGCTGCAGCTATAACATTTCAATCCATATCCTGTAAAGTAAAGAATTTGAAAACACCGTCGCCTAAAACTGGATGTGCTCGAATAAAGTCGTTACGTAACGGGAAAAGGATACGGGCAAAGGCAGGTAAAGCGTAAAGTGTTGGTAAAATTACGGAAGTCTAATATGTGTGATGTAGGAATTTGTGGAGTTTTCATTCCAGATGTCAATAGTAAAAAAAATAAAACGGGTAAAGTAGTGAAGCGTGAAGTGTTGTTTAAAATTATGGATATCTGATATCCGTGACGGTATAAAGTTTTTCTCCCAGATGACACAGTCTGATAACGGTGAACCTCACTTCCAGACTTGGCGGTTATTCTCACAGTTTATTAATCGTAATAATACTGTAGTCTAATTCTGCGAAAAGTCTATTCGTGTTACATTTTTGTGTAACTATTTGTATACAATAACCAGGCTCTCCTTAGGTTCAGTTCTCACCTGTTGATATCAAGGCACATAATCCAATAGTCAAAATGATGATAGCAGTTTTCATTTCGCTTGTTTTGACGGCAAGATATCAAGTTACACAACAAACAGGAGGCTGTAAAAGATAATGACGTAGTTATCAACAATAATCCAGTAACACACGATTTGATTCGGTGATGGGGACTCTGTAGTGTTTTTAAAAGAACATTACTTACAGCATTGGCTGTCATCAAAATAATTTCCAAAATAACGCCATACTTCCTGACCCTACCTTAGACCTGTTACAAATATTTCTGAACTGTTTTCACCATGGACTTATATATATAAAGGGTGTGTCAAAATTGTTTTTCCGTTATTTTTCAAAATTGCGTTATTGACAGGTAGATTAACAAAAGAATTATTGTCTTATTGATCCAAAATATATAAATGAAAACTCCGTTGACTCTATATATATATAAATTGTAAACCGTGATATACCGATACTATATTCTCGAAACATTTAACAAAAGAATCAGTTGGTAACCATTGGATACTGGAGCGTTTCTTATTAATCGAGCAGCTAGTATACAATACAACAAAGAAATCATCTTTCGAAGCTTTTTCGTTATTATCCAGTTTGTAGATAACTGAAATTTATTTTTGATTTAATGATAAATTTGAGTCCCTGAGTCTTTAAGTCGAATTGTCGGAATCGTTTCATTCGGTTCGTACGTTCAAATTCACATTGTCATCAATGTGTACAGTGACTTTCAAGACAATATAGAAATCTATGGTAAATGAAGTATATTACCCTGACCATCCCTGGAAAAGTATTTGCGGATGTACATGACATAGAGCATTGTACTTCTTTGAACCGACTACTGTATTTATTAATATATTCGTTACCTATACGATAAGCCTGAGATTTATTCATCAAAATACAAATAAATTTAGCACGCATAACACATAACTACGTAACTTAAGCAATCAATAATACATAGAGTAGGCTTATAAACGTGACAACGATACTACTCTTGACGGTGGTCACATAGCTCGAGTTTGTCAAGTCGCTCGAGTCGCTCGAGTCGCTCGCCTGACAATTATTACATCGATCTGAAAAAAAGTAATCCTTTAAGTGTTTTGTCAATCTTAATAACTTCTATACAGTAGGAATAAGGGTAAGCAGAGTTCCGAAGTCGGCTCAGTCAGACGTAATTTAATATGAACGATTCAGAAACACCTTTAAAATAAATCGACGAAATAATGTAGCAGATAAAATACATCTTAAGTGTTGATCGTGGGGTCAAGGTTCAATGGTTCTCGCAGAAATACTTACCAAAATCGCAACAGCACACACTATCCCCGTTGCAACCGTTCACGTTTATAATTGTATCAAAGTCTGAGATCCCGCTAGTGTCACCTTAGAATTTAAAAAATATTTATTTTAATTTTAATTTTTTTTAAAGTATAACAATTCAGTGTTATCACAATTGGATTGGTGGATTAGATTGTGTTTTAAGTTTAGTAGTGGGCGTTGCTAGAGGGGTGAGGCAGATTGTTGTGGTTGTCCTTGGCACCGAAGAAGACAGGAACATAATTGCATAATTTATACAGGAGTAAAAGTAGTATAAAAATATTATTGTGCTCCGGAGACATAGTTGCATAGTTTCCTGATAATATTTTGCATAACAGCTGAATAACAGGAGCCAAATCCAGGTTCTGCGTTGGATGCAATCAATATTTTCTACGGACCTGCACTTATCCTTAATTGGAAGCAATATTGGATTTTCGAGGCTATTCCTGAAATGCCCTCTTATACATATCATTTGCGTATTTCAAACTTTAAAACAGAATAAAATAAGGTTTAATTGAGGGTTGGGTTAGTTCTCAAGACATACCTACACAACAGTGAGTTGATAAAGGATTCTCTGTTAAAACCGAACTAGTGCAAGTTCCAACGTAACATTGAATTGCTTCACCTGAAAAAATACATATACGAGTAATAGCATGTATTAAACAGAATTGTTGAATTAAAATTTCGAATAAAAAATTACGTAGTGACTTTAATTCCCTACTTTCTAAGGCCGACGTTTGACCAATCTGCTGTACAATGTAATATTCATTCATATTATACCTATTTGTAACATTCCTATTTATATTTTATCTTTACCTGGCTTTGATAGCATCATCATCAAACATAGAAATACAGCGAGCTTCATATCGTCCTGTCTTACTGAACACTTTTGTTCAATGAGATAACCCTGTATTGGATTGTATACTATATAAAGTTTATAATGTCCTTTAGACCTTAGCAACCCTATTGATATAAAGCTACCTCTGAATGAAATTTGTACAGCACCACGTTACCTTTCTGTATTTACAAATATTCATTGCTAGATCTATTTAAATTTTACCGGTTGTAATTTTCACCGTTGGAGCTTTTGTTCATTCCGCTTCCGTGAAGCTACAAACATATCAGTTACAGAAAACATATCAACTGAGAATCTAGTTTCGGGTCTTGTAGAAAAACCTAATAACTCAATGTCTAGAACAGCAGTGTGTTTTAAATAAAGTACTATTCCATAAAAAGTACACTATATACTTTAGTGTAAATTCCTAGTAGAAAAGAGGCTGCATTATATTCAATGTTTTTGTTTTATTCAAATTTAGATAAAGTTGAAATGCATGCAATTATATTCGTATATATTATAATAATAATAGATTAAAATTGCTGGATTGGATTATTTCACATATAAAAATCTACAATAAATATCTGCAAATCATAATTCCTGTGTTTAAAATAGCTCACAATCTGCATATTGTGCTGTACCATAAAACATATATGCCACTTTTTG
>QXVX01002854.1:0-55744 GCA_013436065.1 Halocynthia aurantium
CGGAATCCTTCTTCATTCAGTTCCTCGTATCTGTTAATTAGTGCTGGATAAGCTTGTGAAACGAACAACCTTTTACTTAATTTACATCCAAAAGAATGATGAATCCAGGCACCGCTCAATTTAAACGAGTCAGTGAGAGAATTCTTTCTCCTCTCATCTGTATCACACGCAGTAATAGTGACGCGGAAGCTAAATAAATTCTTATAGGTAGATTTTAGATAAGCCTGCCCACACGGTACAGATCATTGTCTATTTCCAGATACTGATTCTACGTTATGTCCGGCGTGACCGCTTAGGTATCATTGAATAGAAACTGTATCTCATATTCCCTGAAATAAACATTTCGAAATTTTCGAGTATAAATTATGTATATACGATAAACTATCAAACCTGATTCCCGAACAGTTATTCAACCGAACTTCTTCTATTTTAATGCTGAATGACATTCGGTATCCATCGTTGTTTAGTACCTTTGGTAGTCTTGTTTTTATCGACTATTCATTCGTGTCCAATCATGTCAAAAAGAAATTTATTTACTACGTTGCTTACTCAATGAAACGGTTACAAAGGACAAATCAAACAAAAGATACACACAATCTCGTGTCTTTAAGGTGACTAATGCGATTAGGTTTCAATACCTTAATTGAAACAGAAAAACTATCAGGGGTTAGAAAGGTCGTATATGTTTTAAATGAAACATATATCAGATATAGTATTTTATCTCTTGATAGCTCAGCCTGTATTACAACTTTTTCATAAACGTACTATCTAGTTCTTGGTTATCTACTTCCGCGTGGTCAAGCTTGTGGATAATAAACTCATCAAATATGGGATTGATTCTTGGTTATCTACTTCCGCGTGGTCAAGCTTGTGGATAATAAACTCATCAAATATGGGATTGACTTGATATGTCTGGTCTCGACACAGTATTCTCTCACATCACACGCACCGATAACAAAACCAATCACTTTTATGACTCTTCTTCATTAACTCTTACAATAAGCACACCTTCGTCCTTCCCCAACTTTCTACCAGTCATTGGACAGAGAGCATTGTTGTTAACGAAACTATAGAAAGAGTTTCTGGCATGGTAAAGGGTCCGTTCGTGCGGTTTCACGTCTAGTCTTGTTAGCAACCTGGCTGACAGACCTGGAATTAATGGTTGCATGAGTATTCCACAAACACGTAACGTCTCGTAGACAATGTGAATTATTGTATCTCTAAATTGTTTTTCATCTGCCACTGAAGGATCCAGTTTCCACAGCTTGTGTCGTTGTATACAGCAATTGGCTTCTATAACACAATTAATGATTTCTGTTGCTGCTTTGTAGAAGTAAAATGATTCAAAATGTTCATCCACTAGATCTGGAAGTGCTCGAACCCTCCTTATAATCTCATAGTCATCTTCATGAGCACACAATTTTGTCGGGCTGTTATAGAATTCATCAGCGATAAAACAAACCTTACAAGAATTTACCAAACTCCGTAAGGGTAATACCATATCAGTATTGTAGTATTTTAGTTAAACTTAAAAATCTATTAGTTAATCTTCAAAATTCAAGGGTACTTGTATGTAGTATTTAATTCTAGATCATGAGAATGAATTGAATCATGTCATTTCCTATACACATGTTATAACCCATATATATTATGTTGCATAGCGCTATTCAACTCTCTCTATTCATTATTCCACAAATATTACCTATTTCTGGATATGTAAACTAGGTCATGTTGAATCATACTCTCTTCATGTATACAGATTTCCGGGTATATTCTAAACACTAGGCCCTGCACTTTGCAGATAGCAAAGGTGGTTTGAACAATGAATTGGCTTCCCATAATAAACTACTAACTTCAACATGAAGTCTATCACATAAACAAATATGAGGGTCATATGTCACAGAAGCATACAGAGGTGAGAAAAAGCAAAGAACTCTAACTACTTATCTTTTAACAAAGAGCCTTATGAACTACCAATAATGCATTGTGTCTCATGGGCACCATGATAATTAAACAGCAACATAGTAAGTCGGAGTAGTTACGGAGAACTTTTCATTTTTCATAATTTCACTCTTATCGCTACTCCATCATCATATGGCTACTTCACATACCATGAAATAATACTTTGACATCCTTGGAAAAATCTTTTATGAAAAGCTGGATATATCTGCTCAGGATTAAGCTTTGGCGCCACGGATCGATACAGACAGTTTCCCAGTGTGTTGCACAGCTCTCCGTTTACCGCTTGAAGCAGAAGTTTATTGGAATAGTTGCAGTTATGCTCCATAACACCCTGGCAATGTGCATAACCAATTATCAATTATATTGTGTTAAGTTTTCCTAATGAGGTGTCAAATTCAAATACTCGCTTGAGGACAATACTATACACTGTCACACGTCAGGTGACATTAAATTATTAAAGTAATATCTAAAGATATTTTCCAGATCGTTGGGGCGGCTGGTTGTTACCGAAGGAGTTTGTTAACAAATCAATTTGCTTTACAACCGGGTCGTTACGTGATGATTATCTGTAAACCATTCAGTCTGAAACAGTTGGCCAGTTTACCTGTCTCAACAGAAAGTACCGAAGTCCATCTCCACCGACTCTGTTTGCCAATGATAAAGGTTCGATGGTGTTTCCTAAACTCTTTGACATTTTTGTATTATTAATGGTCCAGTGAGAGTGAACGACAATTTGCTTCGGTAATTCAAGGCCGGCCGCTATCAAAAATGCCGGCCAGTAAATCGCATGGAATCGTAGGATATCCACTCCTGTCAAAGGAATACGTATATACCAGGATTTTATCCTTACGAAAATCATAAAAGATTAACTACATTTGTTATGAGACTGGATGTGAAAGAATATTGCGAAGGAATGGGATTAAAATTGCAATTATTCTATAGGGATCAACAACAAAAAATACAGGATTCAAAGGAGATATTGTTATAAAATTCTTTTGCTTTTAGGGATGAAAGAACTAAACCCACCAATAACATGTATGTCAGCTGGCCATAATCTTTTGAATTTCTCACTAGAGACATCTGGATAACCAACAACAGTGAGATAGTTCACCAAAGCATCCAACCAAACATAGATAGACTGCGATGGATCTGATGGAGTGGGGATGCCCCAAGATACCCTGGATCTCTCCCTCGACACCGATATATCATGCAATGGTTCACTCAAATATACAAGAAGTAGATCTCGAAATTTAGCTGGGTAGACACAGTTAGGGTTTTCTTCAACCCATCGTTTAACTTGTTCAGCTAAATTGGATAATCTGTGAATAAATTATAATCATCACATGCTTGGGTACAGGTATAAATATAGTACCTTGAAAGAATTGATATATTTCTATAGTAATAATAATTCCCAGTGGGCGTGTATGAATTCGTGTACGGAAGTGTCACAGAGGGCAAATGATTTTGCTGGTAGCCTGAAAAAATACTAGTTATGAATATTTTACTTTGGAAAGTTAGGAAAGCCATGCTATGTATTTTCGGCAGAGAATAATTGACACGCTGTGGAGGACTTCAAGCTTTTTTAAAGTCTTTCGGCTTCAATCACAACTTGGCATTAAATAGTACTGAATTGTGACTTATCAGCAGCATTTATTTTCAGAAAATCGTCATGTGGTGGCTTTAGAGTAGTAAGCTGGTGTTGTTAGAACTTACATAAATTCGTTCCCATTCCCAGAAAGAATTAGAAAACAGTTTATTTCATGTACTTGAATAAGTAGTTATCTTCTTTCATCCATTCCACCTTATGCCCACTCTCTTGGGATATTCTGGAGTCCGTTCCTTCCTCATCTTTTACAACTTTGGTGTTCTTTTCGGGTACAAACGTCTCATCTTGAGTGCTGTACCATCCCTCGTACGATGCTATTTCAAGAGATGAGGTATAGTAGAGTTTAAGTATCATCAACATTATTATAAAATCATTAAGAATGCAAATCATGTATCAAATATACATGTAAAATCAATAACTACTTTACATCCTACCAAATATTCTTCCTTTAATAAAAAAAGGGCCTATAGAAACCATCATTTAATTACTGGAAAAGAAATTCTAGAAAAATATTAATATGGCAATGAGAAAACAAGTCATATATTAAACTGTTTACCTTTTTCAATGAAACCCCTGCTTTCTAAAACTTTCCAAAAATGTTCAACTGCTACTTTGTGCCTTGGCTCGGTCGTTCTGATGAAGTCTGTATATTCTATGTTGCATTTATCAAATAGTTCTTTAAATCTAGATGGAAGAAATTACATTCCTGTAAGTGTGAAAGGTTGAACCGAACAAAATGTATTCTTGGCAATGAGAAATATTAGTAGTACAGGTGTTAATGCTATTTTTCAGATTCCAAAACACCGAGGTAGAAAAATAGAATTACCTGCCAGAAATCTTGTCACAAAACATTTGCGGATTCAATCCAGCATTTTTTGCTGCTTGGTAAATCTTTTGGCCATGTTCATCCGTACCTGTTTAATTGATAACAGTAGATTTGCAAAACTTTTGGATGGGTAATTTTACGCTTTTGTGAAAATGTTTGATTGGTTGAGGAAGCTCTTTGTACGNTGATGCCGAATCGGAAGGAAAATCGTTCACATTCGTTACGCCGCAGATATTACGATATATGATTTCGTTCATAATCAATGATGTTGGGGGCCGCAAAATATGCGTCGGTGGGCCGCATGCGGCCCGCGGGCCGCGTGTTGAGAACCCCTGCCTTACATAATTAATGATCATGTACCCTACCCGTGGAAAACACGTTTTCTTGCTCTTTTCCACATTCACTAAGCTTTATAATTTTCCAACGATGTGTTGCATCAGCTATCGCTGCAGTATATAGATGCCCAATGTGAGGTACAGCGTTGACGTAAAATATTGGCGTTGTAATGTAATGACTCTTTTTTCTTCGGAGAAAGCGTGCACATGATTGATTATTTTGAAGCCAGTATGACTGTTTCAATAAACGAGGTAGTATATTCATCTGTAGGTGGGGAAATTCCTGAATAAATCAAACAATCTCAGAAACTAAGATGCAACATGTGACAGTGGTGTGTGTGTGGTGTGTTGTTCCTTGTTTACTGAAAGGTTAGAAGTTAGAGGTTGGAGGTTAAAAAAAACAGTAACGACTATTTAAATGCCCGGGTGGTAGTCGGATAACTGAAAGTTTCCGGATAGTTTAATATCACTCATAATATTACCATCGCACCTTAGACTATATATGAATCAGTATTATCATTATGAAGAAAAAATGTGTTTTATAAAGCAAAAAATAAAGGTACGTGAGCCACTGGCTAGCGACCAACCGTTTATTCGACACAAAACAGAACAAAAAGTGACAGACCAAACAAATTAACTCTTTTATATAAAAAAGGATTTATTTCTTTGTGGGTGCTGGTTGCTTGAAAGTTTTGAATAAGATGGATTGTACTGTAACTATGAATTTCGCTGTCTGGGTCAGCAAACTTATAGGGAGTAGAAATGTACAAATGCCAGATGTTAACGTAGCCGGATAAAGTTTGAACGTTGAGTGAAGACATGTCAAAACCGAAATTATCACTCCCACAATTTAACGTGAGAATATTACGATTCGATGGCGATAAAATTATAATTGGGAAATATAGAGAAGAAGTCTNAGAGAAGAAGTCTGGAAAGACGTTAGTGTAGAGATATTGTATAACGCCCATGAATTAGGAGATGGTAAAGTGAATGCTTGTAAGCAGCATTGTGTATAAAGAGATGAAGAGTTGAATGCTTGTAAGCAGCATTGGGTATTTTAGAGTTGGAAGAATTGAATACTTGTAACCTGAATCGAATATTGACTTGGTGAATTGATGCTTGTAAACAGCAGAGTAATAATACTATCGTGATACTAACACATATAGTCGGTAGTACACATCAGAATCTGTGTCTGTTGGTACGACCTAATAATAAATTGTAATTAAGATACCAAAAGTGTATTGATTTATATCCTACAATTGAGTGTCGTTTAACCACGGTGTTATATTTGTTTTTACGTAACCCTCTGCACGAGGAGCAGAACGGAGTATCCTCTCTGTCAGCGAGAGTGTATTTGTGGCGTCAGGACTAAAACGATATATAACATACCCAAACCCCCACAAACTAAGTCGATACTTGTTCCCGGACATATAGGTGCTGGCGTGCATAACCGCTTGCCAATATTTCCTCTTACCTGCTTGCGCAATGACAAAGTGCAGAATTGTGAAAGCAATACATATTCACGGTCTTGTGGATCTTGTTCTATCTCTGCAGCCGCCATGAAAATGAAATCACAACGCTTGTTAGATCATAATTCGGAGTTGTGGAAATTCTACATCTCTTGTTATCACCTTGGTTACTCACAAGTATGGCTAGACAAGTTTTTTTTACGTAAGAGCCATGTTTCAGCAATCTACTAAAACATGGTAAAAGATGCAAAAATAGCCAAATTCATATGGTTTTGTCAAGTCTCGGGTAAACGTTGAATACCGGTTGTTTCAATTCGATAGACAACTTCTAGTTCAATACAGACTAGGTTGCGGTGAGGCTGGTTAATATTCTGCAGGTATGAGCTGTGAAATATTTGCTGTAGTTCGAATTCTTTATTGATTTTCAGGTCCAGGTAATATAGCCGAGTGAAGTGTTCCATATTTTGTTTGTTCGTATAACGCAAACGGAATGGATCTCAATGTGTTGTAGTTCTTAATTATAGACACTGTCCAAGTAACGTCGAAGTTCAGGATAAAGCAAAACCTATCAGCTTTCCTTAGTTATTGTCTATCCATTTTCGGGTTATATTTGGCAGATTTTAAATGGCAGGAAACAAACTTCATTACAAAGTCCAGACCAGATTGTCTTGTTTCTAGAACTAGGAAATTTTAGTTATATTCTGTACTCTAAATACTTGTGAAATGTCAAGCGAAAAAATATTCCAACCAGGCGAAAACTGCCTAGCAGGATGGCGAGAAGCAAAAGCTCAATATGATGAAACCGACACTCATTTGGAAATAATGGGGAAACCGGTAATGGAGAGATGGGAGACGCCTTATATGCATTTGTTAGCGGAGATAGCATCCTCAAAAGGTACCATATCCATCTTATTGCATTCAGCGAACACATTTCTTTATGTGCTAGCGGTATCAATAATTCTGTATTCAACTAATTAGCTACTTGTATTATCATTGAAACTGTAGGAGGTCGTGTGCTCGAAATTGGCTTTGGAATGGCAATCGCAGCCAGTAAAATTGAGTCGCGTGATATCGAGGAGCATTGGATTATTGAATGTAACGAAGGCGTGTTCAAAAGGATGGAAGAATGGGCTAAAGACCAACCTCACAAGGTAATATATATACAGAATCTCATTGAAACTCGCTAGTCTTTATTTACATTTTATTTACAAGGTTGTTCCTTTGAAAGGATATTGGCAAGATGTAGTGCCATCACTTCCCGACGGCCATTTCAACGGTAAGCACATGGAAAAAATATGTTTATCACAAGAGTTTTTAGAAATATCGTTTGTAGATATATTAGAATTATGTTCTGAGTTAGATTATATAGAGCAGAGGGTCAGCAAACATTTTCCGTGAATATTTAATAGTAGCGTAACGACGCCAGCTGTGTCCGACTGCAAAGTTTGAAAATGTATACATTCTTTGCTCGAGAGACGTACAAAAATGGGCTATGGGCCAAGTTTGCCGACCCCTGGCATAGAGGCGCATTTATGTACAGTATATAAATTAGCAAAGTGCTAAAATAAACAACTGTGACGTAGTCTGGCTCCCGAATCTTATGAAATCATGCAGAAAAATTGCACAATTTGATGACGGTGTATTTACAGGTACTGATTGATAATAATCTTTTGCTGGCCATAGCTAATGTTAGTACAGTGTTGCAATGAGCACTACACACAATGCTTGTAACAATCCCATGAGACTAGTTTCCAGTCGCCGTAAGCGCAGCAGTCATATCTTCACTATTGCACCACAGGCATTTTATATGATACCTATCCATTATCGGAAGAGACTCAGCATACTCATCAGTTCGAGTTCATAAATCAACATGCGCATCGGTTGTTAAAACCCGGCGGGGTGCTGACCTACTGTAATCTTACGTCATGGGGAGAATTGCTGAAGACAAAATATGATGATATTGAAGTCATGTTTAAGGTACAATGTAAACTTTTCTACCGTATAAAATACGTTTGCTAAAAACTAACAAGGAGCTTGAGCTATTACACTTTGTTAACAGGGCACTCAAATGTTTTTTCTACCGTATAAAATACGTTTGCTAAAAACTAACAAGGAGCTTGAGCTATTTCACTTTGTTAACAGGGCACTCAAATAAAACATTTGGTAGAGGCTGGATTCTCACAGTCCGCCATTACAACGAGAGTAATCGAAAATCATCCGCCAAATGATTGCAAGTACTATTCTCACCCTACCATGCTAGCGCCGACTATTGTAAAGAGTTGAATTCGTATTGACGGGAAAGATGGAAAGTTTATTGATCTTACAAAAATGTAACAATTACTTTTCTTCGCTTTTATCCTTTTCAAGGCCATGCAAATAAAAAATGCAGGAGAAATTTTGCCGTGTTTAATATTATTTTCTAGACTACATGTAATCATAAGACAATATGCGCAAAACAACAATTGGGATACCAAATACAAATGCTGTATCAGGGAGTGTAGCGTCTATATAAACTTGCCCGTCACGCGAAACAGTGTCACTTGACGATAGAACTAGCGATATAAAAGGGAGTAAATTATTGATCGATTTTGATCAAGAACAGCATTTTGCATATTCCATGTTTCCTTTTTTATACAAAAATATGTGCCTTTTAATCAAAGCACGACTTACTAGGTGGGAACTGATATCTTACCTTTTACTAGTCATATTCCAACGATCTAGAATAAACGCTACAAACTGTCTGCATGTCTAAAAAATTATATAAAACTACATTCAAAGAAAATGTATAAGCTATATTATGAAATGTAAATTAATATCGCGTTTATACTTTAAGGAACTAACGCTAAGGTCCGTGAAGCTGGAGTTGGGAAGGGAGGTAGGGGACATGCTACATAAACCGGAAACTGAGAAGTGGGAAACAACTAAAAGATGCTACAGGCATCGCATTAACCTAATCCGACACAACGCTTAACGTATAGTTTTTTTCCCACATAACAAGGAACATCGAGTTACTAAACCTGCGAAGCAATTTAACATGCTTGATTATATAGGAAAGCAGAACAGGGTGCCCAAATGTTAGGCTGATTACTATCACAAAGACAATCATCTGATATTATTTTTATATTCGATAATATTATACAGTAATCTTGTAAACTCATACTGAACAGAACAAAAATTCTATTTGCCATTTCAGTTTCAACAAACATACGATCAGCTAAAACAACACCACCACCAACATTTCTGGGGTAACCTAACACAGGCACCCTTCTGAAAATATTCACTGTGCTACTGTTGCAGACAATCTTTCTTTCCTTCTCGACTCGAGCAGTTTGACATGGTCCCACTGTTCAGCAGTTAAATGATCCTTTCCAGCACTCATACTGAGCAGTCGTCCCAGAATTAACCATGTATGTAACTGATGCGCAGTCGTGCCTTGAGGATCGCATTGCCTAGCGGCTACAAAATCTTGTTGAATGAGGTTCATCATATCGTCCGGCAACTCATAATCTAACATTTTAATGCAATCCAAATAAGCTCTGACTTTATTAAGGAATTCTAACGGGCACTCGCCGCAAAATGATTCGAAATACTCTTCCATGTTCTCAGGGAATCCATTTTTGGGTTTGAGAGGCACCTGGCAGTCACAAGGCAAAAGAGACTTCCCCTCTGACAATATCATTATGTTGATGTTGGCTTCAAATGAAACCAGATGAAACTTAAAATCGTAATCAATTTTCTGAACTGCAATGACATTCTTCAACGCTTCAATATTTTTTATCCCATTTGCCTGCATCGTTCCAGAATTCAGTGCAGTTTCGTCAAGAATTAAATGTGTTCCTGCCGATAACTGCAGAATGCCAGCATCAAGTCGATTGGTTTCATAGTTTTTGACTGGGATGAAACGACAGTTGTTAAGCATGTCGAGAGTCATTGGCAAGAAATGTGATTTTGTTACAATGTTTTCAAGGAACTGCGATAAAATTTTTGGATACGGGGAAAGTGGGGGAATTCCTGTAATGTTTATCGGGAAATGACCAAGCGACAACACATCTTTTCTCAAATAAACCTTTGATATCAAGTTAAGCAAAAGATACTCGGCTGCGAGTTCGTCCCCGAGGGTAGCCTTGCTGAGTAAAGCTAATATGACGCTTCGTAAATGTGAGGCTTCTTGTTTAACTTTTACTACATGATCGGAAATGCTTCCAGGTAATAGAGGATTGTTGTGATCCATTCTTCTCATTTTGACTACATGCAGCCGTGGCACATAGGAAGCAGGCGGATGATGAGCCTTTTGTTCCTCAGCCGTTATTCCCATCGCATTGTGAGCATCTCCGTTAGCGGAATCAAACATCTGAGACAATTCGGGATCAACTGACACAATCCCTATAAATTCAATGAGGTCATTCACTTTGAACTGGGGTGATTCGTCATACACTTTCACCAAACACACAGGGCCATTTTCATTTGGCAAGGGATGGTTTTTATTCAAAGATCTTGCTTGACTTTGATTCCCCTGATGATCTGTACGTAGGCGTTTAGTAACACCATCCTCTTCTTCTTTAGAGCTCCTACTTGTTTCCATGAGGTCATCGTCATCTTCCCGTAACCGCTTCTGACTATTATCTTCAGAACTTATGTGTCTTTTTATATTAGTTCCAGTTTGTGTAGAAAAACTATTTTTAACCCACTCTGTTTCACCAGGTATTGTCACGCAATATAAAATTTGCCTCATTCCTGTTTTATGCTTGGACGGATCCATTTTAATCTCAAAACCCGCTGGACATGACACAAGCTCTTGAAACAAGATTGTCTTGGTAGTGACGTGTCCGTTTCTTTTATCGATAAGATCGTATTCCTCTATGAAAAATTCATTATCAAAGGTGTCCTGAATCATACATTTGAAACGAACCAAACTGTTGGATTGTATGCTGTGTATCGGACAATCGTTCAGCAAGGGCAGAGATGAAATGCCCTTGTTGTCTTTGAGACGAGATTCGAAATATTCATAGACATGCTTAGTCCAGTCTTTGCTTTCTCTTTGCTCAAAAAGATTATTGATGATAGACAATGGCTGTTCCCTCCAGTTTTCAACACCTGGCATTTTGAACTAGTTATCAGTTATCACACGGTTGAACACTTACAAAGTAACAGCTTGTGCAACTAAAGGCTTGTTTATGACATGTAAACCCAAGTGAAGGATTTGCATGCAATTAATGTTAAGTAACCAGACTGATGAAAACTAAGGACACTGAAATAACATTAGACATTGCTGTTACTCTTTATACACTATTATTAGTCAGTCAATATATGGTAACACAACTTTACAATCATAGGTCGCTATGATTTGTATGATTTTGGGACCAGGTGTCTAATTGAAAACCTACGTAATAATTTTAGCACACCTAGTTCTAACTTGACTTCATTGTACGAAACTAATGACGAAGCTCTTTCGCCTCGTTTGATCAGTCATTCTAAGTCTTAATAATTCTTACATGAAATATATGACTTGTGTTAATGACCATTGTGCAATACTACTAAGCAAAGCTAAACCCAGTCCACGCCAGTCGAGGTATATTTCGCGCCATGATCCTCACGTCAATCAACGCAGCGCCACCAACGGTCATAATGAAATTTTGACACTTGATGGAGCAAATACTGAATATGTTATGCAATGAAATATGCTCAGCAATCTTTATGAGCTGTTATTTATATTTATAGAATAGCATAGAGGCATTTAGTCATGATGAAAAGTGTTAATTGCGCAATATATGTATAAAAATATAGGTATAGCTTTGTTGCATTTATGTAGCTTTACAGTTATATTGGTACGAAACAGAGCACATATATTATAGAAAATTTCACCAAGCAGTGGTAAAACGTGTATTGAATGTTGTTGTTCTAATGTTGAACATGTACTGTTATTGTACTGCACGGACATGTTTAGTAATAGGTAATGAGAAATTGATAGATTACTAATGAAAGCATTGAACGTTTCCTTAAAGTAATTCCCAGTATTTATGCAGATATTATTATCATAAGATAAATATTAGTCATGTCAATTGCCAGAATCGTAGCAGCCTCAAGACTCTTGCGGAGTCGAGTTAAGCCAGTTCAAGTTGTTATTGCCAAACAATACCACAAGAATGTGATTGATCACTACGAAAACCCAAGAAACGTTGGAACTCTGGACAAGAAAAAGAGTAATGTTGGCACCGGGCTTGTGGGAGCCCCTGCGTGCGGAGACGTGATGCGTCTTCAAATCGAAGTCGATGAGAACGGAAAGATCAAGGATGCTAAGTTCAAAACCTTCGGCTGTGGTTCAGCGATCGCATCGAGTTCTCTCGTTACCGAATGGATCAAAGGGAAGTCCGTCAACGAGGCTGCGACCATCAAGAACAGTCAAATCGCTAAAGAACTATCGCTTCCACCTGTCAAACTTCACTGCTCCATGTTGGCTGAAGATGCCATTAAAGCAGCTTTGAATGACTATAAGATTAAGCAAAAGCAAGAATAAGGACGTTGTACATATATATTTACCGTAATAAAAAACATACTTTCATTTCTGGTTACGTATCCTAACGTGAACATAGTTTTCAAGTTCGTATTGTACATTCATTGTTTGGTATTTGTCTCAGATGGATCATACATATCATGTGGTGAATAAATAATTTCAGAACATTTGTTGATATCCATCATAACTTAATGTAGTGTAATGATCATAATGCAATAAGCATCACTGAATCTCCATTCAGTCATGCTCATTTTGTATTCTATTCTGTATATAATTTGCTTGGTGAACAATCCACGATGTTTGTATGCTGTAATAGCAGCCATTTTGATTAGACGACTTCCATTGTATGAACTGTGTTAACTTACTCATACCATAATTTTAAAGTTATATTCTTTTTGACATTGGTGGTAGTTGTGTCCTGGCTTAGTCATGCAGACCTACAAATGTTTATGTTTTCTGTACTGGTTCATGACTATGCCAACTTGTTCCGAGCCCATTTACTATATAATTTGGATAATGACAAAGGTTTTCAGACTGGGTGCCATGGGAAATAATGCAGGTATATTCATTGCATCAAATTTTCATATAAAATGGAAATTATTATTTTGGAATTAAATCCAGGAACCTTCAGTCCAACTTGTATATAATATGCTGGCTTGATAGCAAAAAATGAAATATTGCGTTCAATAAAACAAACAGAGTAGCAACACAGTGTTTCCTTTATTATTTCCAACAATTCAGTGGTTTTCTCTCCAGACAGCAATAGTGGAAACAAAGAAAGATCAAGAATGAAAACACTGCAATAAGTTAGAGTTCTGAAGCATTAGAACATTTCATTCAAATGCTTTAAACTAGACTAACGATATATTCCTGGCAATAAAATCAAGGTATAAAAGTTAGGGTATATGATTTCTGTCTACTCGCAACAGATCATAAATAAAGAAGTTTAAAACCCAGGTCATTAGTGATACTGACCTTTGACATGGCAAACAACAATCCTAACTGGAAACAACAATTGATATGTAGTCAGGGATGCAAAACCTTTTCAACATCAAACATTCTACCATAAATAAATTGCACAGCGATGGCCTCGAGATGATAAGAATATATTAACCCTTGTAGTAGTAGTAGGCATGTTGATGTTGGTATTCAAGGTTGATTAAGTACATTTCTGTGTAATGCAGTTTTATAAATAGGATAGAATGGAAATAAAGCCCACTGGGTTTTAAATGGTATGCCATGTGTAATAAATAAAAACCTGCAATATTAGACATTGTAGTTAAATACAGATGTTGATAATTCTGTAGTTTCCTTCTGCTCCAATTCACCTGGCAATACGGAATTAGCAGAAACTCCGGCAATGGGGAACCCTGCTAATCAACTGAAGCCACGTGGGACCGTGTCAATTGGAATTACATATACCTCGAGCATGATTATGTGTAGATGATGCATACATAGTACTTCTAGGTTATAACATCAGGGCCACATATGTTCCCTGGTTGGAGGATACACAAGAAAACATTATATGAAACTAACTTGCCGAGAAACATGAATCATTCTAAAAACTCCGCTTTTACTTTCAAAATCAAAACATGCAGTGCCAATCCTTGAACCACTGACAGTTAAGTACAACCATGACCAAGAAAATTTAGCTTTGAGCTACGTTCCAATACTCATCAAACTCCTTACTGAACAGATATAATTCTCAAGAAGAACCCCTTCCATCAGAATAGCCGTGCTTTCCTGTGTTTGCACGTTTCTGTTGCTGATGTAATTTAAATATTCTTGAGCACTTGTTACAGCAAGCATCTGCACTTGAATACAGGACCTGCAAAATTTATGCTTGATGTTGAGCTAAGAACTATGATAAATAATCAGCATTGACTAGCAGACCTGTTGCAATTTTTTTTAATTACCTGACAGTTGACTGCCCTTTGCCTTATGTCTTCGCCAGAGTCTTCTCTAGAAGACCACACTTCAAATTTACTTACTAAAATACCATGAATATAAAGATCGCTGACGGTTGGTGCTGGGAATCCCATACAAATCTTGGCCTCGGCTAGTACCCGGAAGACCTAGTGAAAAGATAGCATGTTACCGAGTGATGATAGAAATGTATGGATGAAATACAGCTCCAGAATTTCTTTTTTTTAGACTTATGCAAGCCAGCACAGTACTTCAAAACACTAGCACCCAGTCAAACCTATGGCAAAGTGTTTACGCAGCAAAATACATCACTGCTCAGTTTCTGTTGTAAAGTATACACCCGAAATTGTAGTCATAAAATTGGAGGTATATTCCTTTCCCCAGGTAAGTCAGGAAACCTAACATTTTCCAAACAGATTTATCCATACCATGATGCAATGCAATTGAAACAGAGGGTTCCCTAGTATGAAATAAACAACACAAACACCTCAACAGGATAACATTGAGGTATGGTAGATTACCTTCCGTAAGCTTTCCTTAGTTTTTTCTAAATCTGTTATGCCACTGAGCTCATTGGGATAAACTCGTCGGCCTAAAGCATGGATTACCACGCTCCAGTCTTCATATATTTTTATTTCCCTCAGTGCCCTTTGCCTGTTGACAAGCCATTGGCCTGAAAATAAAAACCATTCTACGAAGCGGGTAATTTTCTTCACGCCATCACCGCTTCCTTTGGACGATGTCCACTTCATGCTAGGGGACCGGATCCATCCATATTCATTAGCACTGAAGTTCTGGTATAAAAGATTCACTTTGAATAGCATTCTCATGATATGATGATTGGGGGGAGAAAATTCATCACATTTTTGACTTATATCTTAAATGGGATTATAGTGTTAGGGTAGGGGTACTGGAAAGTTTTTACTGTACTATTGTTGTATTTCTTATTCTTACATTTATTTACCATACCTCTAATGAGCTCCAGGTTATTGGCTCTGCCTCTCTTCCATTCATCATAGAGAAACTTCGCTTTTGGGCCAATCTAGGTATGCTTGAATCGGATGAGCGGGAAATATTCTCTTTCCCCTCAGACTCCCTGTCATGTTCTGAATGCGATCTCGCTGACATTAGAGTTAACAGTGGACTGCTTACAGCACAATTCAATGGAGTTTGCTTCATGGACCTTTGGGCATTCAATGGTTTATAATGAATGGTTTGCATCTTGGCTTGAGATGATCTGTGACTCAGAGGTGTGAAGCTTGTTGTTATCTTGCTGCAAGTCTCATCTGTTTGTGATTTCTTTGACAGATTCAGAGCTTCATCTGTTTTCTCCGAGGTAATGTTTGAATCAGTATCCTGACCACTTTCCTTCTCACCCGACCCACTACTTTGAACAACAGTACCATTGTCAGAATCGCTACCTCTGTCTTGTTTGTTTGACAATTCCTCTTGTTTTATGCACAAATCCAGGCCAACAGGTGAGCTGCCTCCCGATGCATCATCATCATCATCATCATCATCCTTTATTTTACCTGTCTCGGTCGCACACAAACGAAGCTTTTTTGATGCCCATTGACTGTCTGTGATCTCAGTAGGTTCAGATTTCACTAGCACGAACGGAGAATTTTCTGTGTTTTGGTGGCATGACTTTTTTATGAACTTTGTAAAAATATCACGCTCGAGGTCGCAGGAGATCTGATAAGTGTTCTCACTCTTGTCCAAACCACTCCCCTTACTGTAACAAGTTATTTGAGTAGAAGAAACATTGCGATCATCTACTGTTGAGTCTGCACCTATCTCGGATTCCTTGTGATCAGTTTGACATGCAAAAAACTTATTCGAATGTGTATCCTGACTAAGCCCATCTCTGAACAAGTCCGCAGCATTGTTTGACGCTGCCTTCAACGAGTTTCTATTTATTATGAGCTTTGTTCCATCCACACGAGAAACGCTGCAGTATTCTGAAGAGGGCTGCTTAAAGATCGAGTTTCTATTGTGAACCAACGACAGAGGCATGTGACTTATATTGACACGTTGAAGTTTCCAATTGGATTCCTCTCTGCTTTCCGACACATCTGATCCTTCAGGAGTGACATCAAACTTGGTGCTACGGGCAGTGCGTCTCATGGTCAGCATCTGCATTTGCTTACCTTCCTCACTGTCACTATCAACATCAATTGGCTTCAAGTTCAGGTATACCCATTCCCGTTTTCCACCACGAAAAGACCTGTTGATTACACCAAGCTATTCATTAAAATATCTCATTTACAGTATAAAAATGGATCCTAGAAGCTTGTACTAAACTACCAAATTAAGAAAATATTCATGAGGGAAAAGTTTTCCGAATAAATAAATGGCATGCCTTCTGCTCTATGGTGGTTGTAATCACATTGAAATCGAGAATGAACTATTTAAAGGACTCCGAAGGATTCAACAATGGTAAATTTTAACGGAAGGGTACTTTTGGATATATATTTGATATTAAATTATTATTTATTATCCACTTGTGGGCAATAACATTTCTAGCACTTACTTTCTAAGATGTCGCACACCAGGAAAAACATGCTTCATAACACGACCGACTTGGCTCAAATATTTCACCAATTCTTCACGGCCATCATTGTATCGTCTCAGAAGGTCCATGCTCTTGACAAAGAAACCGGTCTTGAACTTGTAGTTTGCGTGAAGCCTATAAACAAGTTCATTTTTTATTCCACTGGGGGTTAAGGTGATAAAATTACATCCTATGGTTAATTTACCATTCAACAACTTCACTATCCCTTTTTTTCTTGAAAGGCAGTTGTGTGACAGGGTTCAGTTCAGTTTCTTCCGTATAACTGTTATCTTTATTCGATGGGTAAGTGCTCTCGTGCCATTTGAACGCAGGTTGGGTGACATTTTTATCTTGATCTCTTTGTCCAAGTAGACCCAATAATATGGCATTGTTTTTATCCCTGTTATGGGAAAAGTCTTTCAGCTCCACATCAACAGAAAGGCTTTGAGAGCAGCTATCAACGTCTTCTTCCAGACCATTGCTTTCTTCTGGCCCTACGAACGATGCTGGGGAATCATACATGCTGGCAAAGGCAAAGAAATATCAATTATAGCATTTAATGCCACTGCTTGAGGATATTATGTAAAATATATTAATTTTTTGAAAAATAATTCACCTGTATGGGTTTTCTATTTCATCCAGATTGGCTTCACCTAAAGTACAAAATATGAGAGATCAGGATGCATGAGTTTTTCCTTTATTCACTAGCACACATGCTATTACATATATTTCAGTGTACGGTACATCGACCAAACTATTTAAAGGGACAAGCCTAGCTCACGACAGTGCACTAGAGAAATGTTCAGCTAGAACAATCTAAATTGAACAATATACTACACGTGAATTACGCACTACAATTGGATCGGATGTTCACTGTAACCAAGAAAGCATTAGCAATCCACATATAGATAGTAGATTCGAACCGCTGAAATACTAACGCAGCACTTCCCCAGCCCGGCAGGGGAAGTGTGACTCATATACTCGCACTTCTATGCAACCTTCACTAGTCTGTGGAACTTAAGAGGCCTCGCATATTATTTTGAATGCACTTTTCGTGTCGGAACAGTCTTATAAATTTGGGGAATGACATTCGGATACTCGGAAAACGGGAAACGAGGTTAAAAGGCTGGTGACCACTGTGCAGCGTCTACTAAAATAATTATAAAACCACTCTCAATTATAAGATCAGTGTTGCTGGTTATGTATTAATTATTCAGCAATATAGAGCTATGAACTAATTCACTATATTGTGTGTATATTCAAAATCACATCGACTTTAATTAACCTGAATTAAATTAAACTTCAACTTTACGATTTATTGGAAAATATCAGTTCGTATAATTACATCAATGTTATATTACATATAATAGCAATCAGCAGGCATTACTGAAAGAGGTGATGTTGGCCTATTACCAGAAAATTGTTCTAATGTATTCCATTACTTACAAAATGGAAGTAAATATGTCATTCCATGGTTTCTTAACTTTAATATACTCGATGTGCTGCCTTACGATCTACTGTAGTTTGTTCATTTCACCTTGATTTCCAGATTCAGGAGAGCCACTCTGCTCTTGTTCCAATTCAGGTCTCTCAACGACGGACAGATGTCGGTAAACCCAAACCCTTTTGCCCTCAACTGTTATCTTACATCGCTTTATACTGGGGAAGATACGTCGCAGGAGTTGTCCAACCTAAAATAGTATATTGTGATTAAAAATAGTGGTTATGGAAGGCAATACTTACAATATTATACCTATGTATTGCATATATAAAATGTCACACAACCGTTCTAACTTGTGCATAATTGCATTGATCGATAATACACCACTTCCTTGATTTAGGAGTGAGTTGATTGTATATCGAAAATCAATTGTTACTCGAAGGTAGGTGATGAGTAAAATATTTTTCCCGCGTATTTCGATGATAAATAGACGAATGATCGATCGCCTTGTTTACCTTTGCTCACGGTACAGGTTTACATGTCATGTTTTTGTTGTGATTATTCAGGTTATTTATTCCTTATGTTATACAAAATATTTCACACGGTTCGTTTTTGATAATATACAATGTATGAATAGTTCTCTGGGCTCAGGTTGAGGCCAATGTGCCAGCTAGAGTATTATTTGATAGTTACGAACTTGATGAGATGAACAAAATACTCGTAATTTCGAAACCTCAAAAATCGAGGAAGTGGTGTAGCCAAGAAAAATAAGGAGGGGGATGCGACCCCTAGCAAATACACGCTGCTATCAATCAATTGATTTATATTAGCAAATTTTGTCACCTGATAATTTTGCAATGTAGGAATATTGTCTCCATCCGAAATTTTTTTCATGTCTTCGTTGTAGATTTCTATGATGCCAGACGCTGATATTTTCGCCCCATTTTTTAGCTCGAAACGCTCTCTCATCCTACATAATAAAATAAGTGGTTACTACATGTATTGAAGTCTGGATCGTGATTTCGATTACTATTAATATTTATCCTAATGACCGCACAGCGTTAGCAAGCAGTCCATATAGTTCTTCCATTATTCAACAATTATTGACAAGTCGTTTCAAATCCACGACTTACATTACCAACTACGCTACCAAAACAAGGAAAATGGTTTCAGACAAAGAAATATAGAATTTAAATATGTTTAAAAGAACTAAAAACATTTAATACCCACCTATTTTGAATTTAATGTTGGTATCATTGCATCCTGTCAATTTTTCAATATTAAGCGACTACATAAACATCTACTATTTAGAAAAACTACAACAATACGAGTGATATTCACCCGCTGTGATTTCTACACGTAACCCATCAGAAGTCAGAGGGTTACCTGCCTTTAAATGTGCTAGTTAGCGTTGAAATTCAACCATTCAAGACATCGCCGGGAGCTATTAAACGCAGTATAAAAATCGAACGGAAAAAAGGAACCAATTCTAAATTGAAAATTCGACTTACCAATGCATTACAAGAGGATGGAGCATTGCTGACGGACGTGGGCTGCTAGTTTTGTTTACGAATTCTTCTGGCGATCCGGTCCGGAAAGTTTTCGCTGACAAAACCATTTTCTTCAAAGGCGGAGGCTGTTTTGGTGATTTAGACCTCAAGCTCTGGCCACTGATTACAAAAAACGACGGAGGCGACGAAGGTGAAAAGTCCAAGGATGTTCTCGCCTCTGGGTCGTTGACGTTGCGTATTACGTCAGCGGTATCGTCGTGAGTGGCATCGTTGTCCGGATTAGGATTCGCTTCGTAGACGGCTGAAAATTTCGTCGCCGTCAGTCTAGCAAGCGATTCTCGTTTCGCCGAATCTTTCTTACGACACGTTTCCGTGTGAACGACTGACTGCGTCGGACTACTTTCTCCCTGATCAATCTTCATCTCGCTTACGTCATCTTCGTCGACCTGTAGCGGGGAACAGTCGCCTGCGGTAGATTCGCTCGTAACAAATGCATCTCCACCGTTTATTCCATTTTTTTGTTGTTCTGCGATAAAATGCGATAAGATTACATTTAGGCTATACTGTACCTGTGAAATACGAATACGTTATTGTCCGGATGCATGCAGTACATTCGTGTTACATATTTGTGGACAGAACGCAGCGTTGTTTACGCTTCCAGCAAAACAAAACCAGAGCTCTCGAGTTTTTTATAAACAGGTCAAAAACTATACCACCAGGCAAATGCCAGAAACCGAGTTACCATTTTATATTCAGGTGTCCATGTAACCAACATTTTGAATTGCTGTACAGTGAAGTTAGTGACAAATAGCTTTTGATACAAACACCAGTGAAAAACCGACAGTAATTCAATAACAAATCGTACATCATTGCATTACATCACCACATGGAGTACAAGAATCATAAACGACAATTTAGTCGAAGTAACTTACTACTGCACCGTAGCTTGTGTATTAAGTGTATTAGTGTACCCGTAGTTGTTGTTATATGTCTAGTATAAATTCGAAACAAGATATTGCTTAGGGCTGGTACAGTAACGTTTCCGGCGTCCTGGGCAGCACATTCACTCAACGCCAACATTGCCAAAGAGTTACAGTTGAAAACAAACAAAATAGATTTCGGTCTAACACAGGTGGATTCTTGAATGTTATGTTTGATAAATTGCAGATACTGGTGGATATATAGAGGATTTTTTAATTTATCGAGCAAAACGTCCGCCCAGACTGCAAATACGGACGTGCAGACTGCAAATACGGACGTGCTGGTCCTGCTTGCATGCTTAAAGCATGTCACATAAGGCGTAACATTATTGGATTAAGTGACGAAAACATTCGCAGTTGATATAATCCATACAATCAATTCCGCTGAGGGGAACTAAATGAGGGAAGTGGGTTGACAACGGCATGTAGAGAGTACTTACTTATTTTCTCTTCCTCAGTCACTTGACGGGGATTGGGATTTTTCGATCTAGGCATTTCCGAGATAGGAAGAGTCGAACAGTCTCGCCTTTCTCACACGAACGAAATTGAAGTAATTTCCCAGAAACAAGCAAAAATCATTTAACAAAAATTGTCCTGAAGGCTAGAAGAATTGAAACTCAGAGATTAGACAGACAACCAACCTAAGTCACCGAAACACGGAAATGTGTTTCAGTTTATTCGAAGGAACACAAAAATGTAGGTGAATATTGAAAAGTAGATCTTGTTGTAAGCCCTTGGTCGAGTTTGCTTTATGTAATGAAACAAAACGAGACATCGATTTAACAGGGACAGGAAAATGTAAGCGGCACTGAGGTAGGGCACTCAGTATTATCACAGCCGAAAAGTACAAAGGTGCATGTCTGCACGACGCTCATACAATCACTGGCTTAGTGTGTCGGTGGGTCATGCAATTGTCATATAAGCCAGAAGTAGTAGAATGGTCTCGAAACGTGGCAAGATCCGGTACGCCAATAAATACTTTGAGCTAAGTGTTACCATTGAAGATTACTACTGAACGGTACTATCAAACGATTATTTACTGTTAGTTCGATTCATCGTATTTTCACTAGAGTAAAAAATTCATCCTGCTAATGTGACTGCCATATTTCGATTCGCTGCTAAAATACTTTTGGTGTTGTACTAACTCATATAAGTGGGAACATCATTGAGTGACTAACGGTTGCCGTGTCAGCGCTTCTATCGAATATGTTGTCTGGGTGGAAGCACAGATTAAGGTTTGACGCGTAGGTTGGATAGAAAGAAAACATGCCATCCAAGAACTAAAAAGCTATCTAAAAATAGCTGAAGTGAGTCGCGGAAGTAAGTGTGCGATATTCAGTTAGCCCGATGTCTTGTTGACACCGTTATAGCTAACAGCTAAGTGAAAGCTGTGATACTATATTAAGTCTTGCTGTCAGCGTATCTGCGAATGGACGCGTTTTATTAGGTCAACTGACGCGATTTCACGCTGGTGTATGGATAGCACTAATTAGCTTAATTATTAGTTTGCGGCACATTGGTGGGTATTACTCGACGCTGTTAATCACACACACACGATTTTTCTTTATCGCTAATCTACTTCTAGGGTCAAAAAAGTTAGACATAAGAAACTACCACCAGCGGCTTTGATTAGGCATCACAAAACTATTCGAAAACATGTATGCCCTGTACACGCTTGAATGATGTCATGGACTAAGCAAGCTTGTATGAGTACATTCCAAAAACACTACGGTTCCAGTCATCAAATGATATCTTCAGCCCATACGCCAGACATATTTCCATGACTATAGGTTTGTTTTAACAAGGGAGTCAATATTATATTCCATGTTCGATTGATTATCATCAGGCTTCAATGATTTAAATAGGTCTCAGTAGAATTAGATTTCGTCCTTTAAACGATTTCAAATATCTATCACTTATACCTACTACTATATTATGTGTGGTACCGCTGTACCATACTATTCACCCAGACAGACAACTTCGTAAGAACACGAAATACCTCGAACTCTGAAGTTTACTTTCCTCTGTAACCTTTGTGCTCTTGTAAACGCACGACTGTCTGATATACCAAAATTTAAAAACAGTACACTCGCAGTAACTGTCGAATATGAAACAAACTGTCCTAGACAAAAAACATGTCACCTTCTTCTCATTTCTGTACGCTCCGTAATTTGAGGAACTGTTATTTATCTGAAGTCTGCGTACTCCTCAATGGCGCAAGACGGTACTTCACGCGCTCTACCCGCAGCTGTCTCGGCCATCTGGCTTTTGCCTAAGATTACAGAAACCGTCCAGGCCCGCTTCTCTATGTCGTTCATTTAGTGGGTGGGAGGGAGAGATCATTCTCTCATAATAAGGAAACGAAGAGAGCGGTGAACAGAGAAAAGCCAACCTCATCTTTTCCACTAATAACACTGTAAATTGCGTACACAGCTCGATTGGCCTGACACCAAATGGCCCCGCGAAGAAGGAAAAAGGTAGGGAGGAATTACTAGAGCAGTGTTCCCCATTACCTCTACTGAATTAATACTACCATATACTTCTACCATTATCTCCATGATTATACTGAGCGTCATATACAACGTAGGCGGTTAATGCGACATAGCATAAAATGAAATGAGTATCCGAATGTAATTAGCGATGAGTATACATGAGAAAACGGTGGCTACATCGTAGGGAACATAAACACACAGAGCGATCGAACAGCACTGGTCCTTCAGCGGCCGAGATGGAGATAACATTACTACTTTAATGTACACGTTCTGAGTGTGCGCGCACGCCTGGACCTACTTGTGTTACGGAAGAATCACCACAAACTGTCGTCGTGTAGTCGATATGTGCCGCCATAGCTCTTTTATCTTGGGCATATCTACCAAACCTGGTTAGAGTCCGAGGGTATATATCAATGTACGCGAGGTCGTACCGACGTTGTGATGTTAACTTATATTGCACAGTATGAACGCATTTGTGGATAATAAGTCTGTACGAAGAGAGAAAATTCGGCGGCAAAACCACCAATTGCAAAAAAGTTTGAAGAGACGAATCTTTCACATCGTAGGCGATATATTTGAAATTGAATAGAGGCCATTGCACAAAATAGACCCAACTACCACATTCGGCTTATTGTGATACAGCATAAGTAGATGTATATTCGAACAAAGAATAAACTCTCCCAATGTTCTTTTATAAAACATTACGTAAAGTAGGCCAGCTTATTTCTCCGGAGTAGTACCCGGGTTTACAAGTTGCTCAGTTGTTTACACAAATAATTTATTGTTATTCGCTGTAAATGATCTAAATTTGAGCAGCAGGAGCTAGGGGTAGGTTGAAAACGTCAGTAGGCGCTATTGGATATCAATTGGAAACCGAAAAGTAGAGGAAGTCCGTTTCTGAAGATAGCTGTAGGACCCTATGGATGCCCAAAAACCTTTATAAAATACAAATACCTTTCTAAGTTATTGTTCACCTAATAAACGCTGGACTGAAAGAGCAGAAATCTCGTGCATTTAACAATGGCATTATACGATGAAGTAGAATTCACGTGAAGATGCTGTCAATTACATTAGTCAAGCGTCTAACAAGCTACTGTATATTCGATGAGGCCGTCGTTGGTTGCCGTTGATCGCATGGTGGCGCTAAATTCACTTCTCATATCATTTTTCGACCAGAGCTGTTGTTAAGCGGGTAAACACGTTAAACAGCGCCAGAGTTACGGAATTATTTTTGTGGTTCGCAAACAGCAGTTCCCAGAACGCGTATCCAAAATAATTTTAAAGTTAAAAACATTAAATGAAAACAGAATCGTATCCGCTTCTGGGTATGAATAGAATGTATTTTACGATGTTTTTTTATTTCCTGTACTCAGCTAAAATGTTTTAAATGTGTAGTATATTTTTAAAACAATGGTTGCGACACTTAAGCAATATAATCTGAGAACTCATCAATGATTTATAGCACTAATATTTCGTCTTTAAGCCAGTTCAACTTGTGACAGTTGAAATCACGAAAACAAGGCCACAGCAAAGTTGAAATGAATATTTTATTAAGAGTAATTCTTGAAGCGAAAAGAATTAAAGGCGACAATTGAAGTCTTCGTTTCGATATTAGGTGGAATAAATGAAGCGTGTTTCAACTACTGACATATGAAACAAGTATCTCCTGATTTTGGTAATTTTACCACAAACAGCATCGTCAGCAACGCAGATCAGGTGAAAGTTTGCACAACTGTTTACGCTGACCGTAATTTAAAAAAATTCAATTCGCGCGAGGCATGTTGAATTTCTATTTTTTATGTACACAAAACAACAAAAACGTTGGACACACCGAGATAATTTACGTCAGCGAAACCAACTCTGTGAGCAGTATGTCAAGTTTATTAACAGACATGTGCTTTAGATATCAAATGCGATTTATATCACAAAATACGCCAATTCCAATGGTCCGACGGTAAAGAAATTAAGAAGAGTTCATTTTGCTTCATTGGATAGGAGAAAATAGCGGTTATAAATATATTTTGGCGTTTTCCCAAGACATACTAAGTAATATTAGTAGTGCATATCGCTATATATGTATTACATAATTACAATATACGCTTCTGTTTGGATTTGCATTGAGATATTATAATATTACAATTTTATAGCAGCACAAAATGATTCACTTTGCATTTACCATATACAATGATAAGCTTGTTTTGTTTACTGCCTTATCGGTAGACTGCATAAAAGCAGCTCACCTATTTACAGTAGAAATTCATTACTTCCTTATACTGTACTTCTAATATTGCCCATAAGTGATGAAATTTAATTTCCATAGTGACATAGACGGGCTGTCAAAATCGATGAACCAAAATTAGGACCGTAATTCACGCAAAGCAACATAATAGTATATTGCACGAAAACAATTACTTTCCTTCGAACAGATTATAAATAGCCTAAAACAATTCATGCTTTAGCGTCACGAATGGATTTTGCCAGAATAGCAACCCAGTAGAAATTTTTTGAGACCGTGCTTCCTCATTCGTTTTTCTTCAATATTACCGCATACCGATTTATTAAAGAAATGCTAAGAAATATTTTGATTACACGAGGTTTACAATACATTCTCCCACAACGTAGTGCAAGCGATCGATGAGAAAGCCTGGTGGAAAATTCCGGACCATTTCTGTGTTCTCTAGTAATTACTGTACCATGTACATTCCAAATACGATACTGCGTGCATGGAATGATAAAGTAGTGAGCTTCGCTGTAAGGAGTAATTCTATCCATCGAAAAGCAATATCTTTTTTCAGATTTTCGATTATTGACAATGTAGGCGCGACTAGCATTACATAAAATTGAATTCGCCTTCCCTTTCATTCGTAAACGGTATTTACCAGCAGCGTGACCTTTTAATATTTTAGTGATCCACTAATTTACCGCATAGGTTTAATTACCAGTGTAGTATTTCAAAAAATCACGATACATTATTAATATTCAGCGAATGAGTAGAAGGACGGTGTTGTTTGCGAGCGCAGTTGCGTGATTCAGCTGGTGCATTGAGAAGCGTAAAATGCTACTTCCGTTTTGAACAGTTTACAATGACGTTCGCTGCGTGACGTGCGCAGGACTCAGCCTCACATTCGTATGTGAGCGTGAGTAGAAGCAGAGGCGTATTTATTATTCCATTTTAATACGTTTACATAAACTAGTGTTTGCGTCCTGTCTGACGCATCGCGCGAAAGTGAAAGTTTGCGTAGAGCTAAATATAATATTAATAGTACACTAGCATACAGCGTTGATTGTTGATTGTTGGATTTTCAGTAATATTCTATCGATCGCAAAATGTTCAGTGTGTATGTGATTTTATGACAGACATTTTGTAATCGTAACAAAGAGATTAAGGAATACTGTACTAGAAGAAAATGCAGTTATTGCAGAATAATAATATAGCCGGGAGATTAGAAATGATCGAGATGCTTCGCGCGTCGTCGTTCTCGCGTGAACTATGGGCCGTATTCATACGTGTATCAGTTTGAGTGTTGAGTGTATTTAAAGCATACCTTTCCCAGTAAAAAAACAGTTCTAATGTAGAGTGAATGTACAAGATTAAAACACAAAACACGATCTTGCCTTCCGTGTCTTATTGATGTTTACTGTGGCGTAGCGTAGGAACGGCCTCAAGGAATCCGACCGTGAATGAATACTGTAACTGGCTATAATGTCTACTAATATTTGGTCTTAGCAAACTTTCAGACGTGATAGCTATTCAATGCGCCCTTGAGAAATTAGTAGTTGAATTAGTATATGGTTCAACGATTTCGATCCATAAGCCATAGTTTTATAGCCATCAATTTAATTCCAGGCCGTCTATGTTCTTAGGCGCATAAGAGAATGTGTGCTGTCACCAGCCACCTAGTATAGTGTTGGCTACCGGTTGAAGAAATCAGTCGAGTACCGTTAAGCTTCTCAGTGAATGCGAGGCATTTGCCTATTGAACGTAATACCATTATTTCTATTTCCTCAGGCTGCGTATATTGAACCATCTTTGTTTAACAAAGGTTGTACCATTGCCGCGCTTATTATGTACTCAATTGAGAGAACAAAGAATCCTCTCCTACACTCCTTTCAATGCTCAGTTTAGCTCAGTTTAGTCTTGAGACTTGCCACTGATATGTAACAAGTAATAAGGTTAGGTCAAGTAGTCAAAATCGCATTTTGAGGGTCGTTACTACTAGATAAGAATATTGGTAGAGTCAACAAAGAAGCACATCTGTCCAGGTGTATTATACTCAAATGATAAATTTGTGTGTTCAATTTGAATAATAATATTGCATAATTTGCAATATTGATTTCACACAAGGCTTTCAGTATACTCGCCTAGATTGGTAACAGTGCAATTTTTCGCAATTTTAATGCCATCAAATTTATCATACGAGGTGAATACAGTGGTACAGTCGTCGCTTTATTTCTAATTCTTTGTATGTTCCTCTAATGACTCAGGAGTAAGATGAGATGTGAAGATTTGGAGCGATGACATGTATAGATACATTATTCATTACAGCGCAAGAGAAAGTATAACCAAACCTTTATGATCGTTGGATGCACAATTACTCTGCGGTAATAGAACTTCTGTATTTTGGTCAGTTCATTAAGGTTTATTGATCACAAATGTACTCTGTTCTTCCTGAGGGCGTTACATCCTATATGCATGCTTACATAGTCAGGTATAAGGGCGATATTAGTAAGAACCCGCTGGAATAGAGATATTAATATGACACTTGTTTATCGTTTCTGCTGGCAAATTGAACGTATAGTTGTATTTAGTTATTTTAGCTGAGTATATTAGTCAATGTAGATCTACAGCTCACTGCAGAAGCGGAAGCGTAATATCATGGTATCCGTTTCACTATTTCAATGAGAGTTCTAATTACCGTTCCAAATTTATTCTGAGTAAAGAGAATATGCAAAAGGCAAATGCTCTGTATACGGTACAGTAATTATTGTAAGGACCTTCATTTTAGCTAGTAAAAAAACACAACCAACTCACCTCTGATTTCTGTTTTACAAATAGACCATACTAAATTACACCACATAACTGCAATAGCAGAATTTAGTTTTGAGACCGAAGGCTCCCAGAGTGAACGAGCGCTATGGAGGGTGCTTACGCGAAGGAGAAAGAAGAAATAACGAAATTTTTCGAGGTTTCTGAAGACGTTGGCCTCAGTATTCAACAAGTCAAGGATAATCGTGCAAAGTATGGCACCAACGAATTGCCTGCCGAAGAAAGGAAAACCGTGTGGGAGCTGCTTAGGGAACAGTTTGAAGATTTGTTAGTGAGAATATTGCTTCTTGCTGCTATAATATCGTTCGTTCTTGCTCTGTTCGAGGAAGGAGAGGAAACTATGACAGCGTTTGTGGAACCATTTGTCATAATACTGATCCTGCTGGCCAATGCCATTGTGGGAGTCTGGCAAGAACGGAACGCTGAAAGCGCGATTGAAGCGCTTAAAGAATATGAACCGGAAATGGGAAAGGTCCTGCGTCAAGATAAGGCTTCAGTGCAGCGGGTCGTGGCCAAAGACATTGTACCAGGTGATGTCGTTGAAGTGGCAGTTGGCGATAAGATTCCTGCAGATATTCGTCTGATATCCATCAAATCTACAACCCTGAGAGTTGACCAAGCAATTCTTACTGGAGAGAGTGTCAGTGTCATTAAGCATACTGATTGCATACCTGATCCGCGTGCCGTCAACCAAGATAAGAAAAACATGCTGTTTTCCGGAACAAACATCGCCTCGGGAAAAGCCATAGGCATCGTGGTAGGCACCGGGGTCAACACAGAAATAGGAAAAATCCGAGACGAAATGGCTAGTACAGAAAACGAAAAGACCCCTCTGCAACAGAAATTGGACGAATTTGGACAGCAACTCTCGAAGATTATCACCCTCATATGTATAGCAGTTTGGGCGATCAATATCGGACATTTCAACGATCCTGTTCACGGTGGATCTTGGATCAAAGGCGCTGTGTATTATTTTAAAATAGCTGTGGCACTGGCAGTAGCTGCTATTCCCGAAGGTCTCCCCGCTGTCATCACGACATGTCTCGCTTTGGGTACTCGTCGAATGGCAAAAAAGAATGCGATTGTTCGTAGTCTGCCGTCTGTCGAAACTCTCGGATGCACTTCCGTTATCTGCTCCGACAAAACTGGAACCCTCACCACAAATCAAATGTCTGTTTGTCGTATGTTCATTGTTAACAGCGTTGAAGAAGCGACATCGTTCCACCAGTTTACCATCGGTGGTTCTACCTATGAACCTAAAGGTGATATTGAGAAAGACAACGAGATAGTTGATGTGCGGGATTACGTAGGACTGGAGGAAGTTTGCAAGATCTGCTCCCTCTGTAACGATTCTTCTCTGGATTTCAACGAGACTAAAGCAGTTTATGAAAAAGTTGGTGAAGCGACGGAAACAGCCCTGACCGTTCTGTGTGAGAAGATGAACATATATGGTCTATCTCTGACTGGATTGTCTAAAACCCAGCGAGCCAACGCTTGCTGTAATCAAATAAAGGAAATGGAGAAGAAGCGTTTTACGCTCGAGTTTTCCAGGGATAGAAAGTCAATGAGTGCTTACTGCATCCCAGTTGATTCCGACGAGTCCGAAGCGCGGATGTACGTTAAAGGAGCGCCGGAGGGAGTCCTGGAAAGGTGCACTCACGTTCGAGTTGGCAAAACCAGAGTAGAGATTACTGCCGATATCAAGAAGGAAATAATGGATCTCGTCAAGGTGTACGGTACCGGTAAAGACACATTGCGCTGCTTGGCATTGGGTACGGTCGACTCACCGCCAACAGAAAAAGATATGGACTTGACCGAGTCGACCAAGTTTGCTCAGTACGAATCCGGAATTACTTTTGTCGGAGTAGTGGGAATGCTTGATCCTCCACGCATAGAAGTAGCCCAGGCTATTCAAGAATGTAAGGCGGCTGGAATTCGTGTTATTGTCATAACTGGCGATAACAAAGCCACGGCTGAGGCCATTTGTCGACGAATAGGCATTTTTGGTGAGGACGAGCCCACGGAAGGCCTGGCTTACACCGGTCGGGAATTCGATGATTTGTCCGAGGAGGAACAGTTCAAAGCATGTCTACGGGCTCGCTTGTTCGCCCGAGTTGAACCAGCTCATAAAAGCAAAATCGTGGAGTATCTTCAAAGAAACGGCGATGTCACTGCTATGACCGGCGATGGAGTCAATGATGCGCCTGCTCTGAAAAAGGCCGAGATTGGAATTGCCATGGGAAGCGGAACTGCCGTAGCAAAATCGGCAGCTGATATGGTGCTAGCTGATGATAATTTTACTTCCATTGTTTCTGCTGTTGAAGAGGGACGTGCGATTTACAACAACATGAAGCAATTCATTCGCTACTTGATCTCATCAAATATCGGAGAAGTCGTCTGCATCTTCCTTGCTGCTGCGCTAGGTGTTCCGGAAGCTCTTATTCCAGTTCAAATTCTGTGGGTTAACCTAGTTACCGACGGCCTCCCGGCTACAGCTCTGAGCTTCAACCCGCCCGATCTAGATATCATGGAAAAGAAGCCCCGTTCAACAAAGGACACGCTCATCAACAGATGGCTGCTTTGCCGTTATTCCATTGTCGGTGTTTACGTCGGGGCCGCTACTGTCGGAGCCTCCATATGGTGGTTTGTCTGTTCTGAAACCGGTCCGCAATTGAGCTGGTGGCAAGTCACACATTTCATGACATGCTCTCCTGATAACGACAAGTTTGCGGGGGTTTCTTGCAAGATATTCGAAGATCCCCATTCCACGACCATGGCTCTATCTGTTCTAGTGGTGATTGAATTGTTAAACTCACTCAACAGCGTGTCTGAAAATCAGTCCATACTAAAGATGCCGCCATGGCAAAACATCTGGCTCATGTTTGCGATACTTCTGTCACTCGGTCTTCATTTCCTCATTCTCCACGCTGGTCCACTGCCGATGGTGTTTAGGGTCTGTCCACTGAACGCATACGAGTGGCTCGTAGTTATCCAGTTTGCTTGTCCAGTAATCATACTAGACGAGACGTTAAAGTTCGTCGCTAGGAATTACGTAGAAGTAGATGAGGTTATCGAGTACAGTAAAAAGACCCAGTAGAGTACAATGCTGAACACCACTCGAGGCATAGTGAAATACATTTACTCTACATTTGCTACTTTCAATTACTGTCTGAAAAGTACGTCTCCTTTTATCAAGAACTCTTGATATATTTGCTGTGACAACTGAATTTCTGTATACATTACTTGTTTTCAAATTACTTTTTTCCTCAATTCGCGTTTTCCTGTGGTTTTACATTTATAAATTTATAATCTCTCAGAAATATAGAGGTACAGTACACAAAATTTTCTATATATTCGGAAAAAGTTTTCTCCGTTGGAAATACTGTAGCGTGGAAACAATGTAGTTTGTTTTGAAGATAATTCAAATACTTTTTAAAGGATGTGATGCAAAAATTCAAAATGTTACAACGTTTTATATTTCTGTAGTATATGGTAAACGCTGCTACTGTTCAGTACAATCATTTTGTACTAGAAAATTTTGTTGTATGATCGGTTACTACCGCCTGTACAACGCTGATGTCTTCTATGTATGTGACACAATCTACATACATTTTTTTTTAATTTTGCACGTTGGAGTTGCATGTTATATGAGATTTTCATTCCTATTTTTAAAACGATTCCGTAACAAATTAAATTATATTGCTATCACCTTACATATATCGAATCTGTAATCGATATTGGTCAGTTATTAACTTATAGGGATAGGATATCGCAGTGAAGACGAATTATATCGACACTGCTTTTGTAATGATACCAATTATTTTTTAAGTGTATGTGTGTTTATGCTAGTATTGAAAATACATACTATTCTATTATATAAATGTTTTAATAAAGAGTTTCGTGGATAATTTCTCTCTACAAAGGGAAACATTGTTGGTCAAATCACCGCGACACCCACCAGTCCCAAATGGTCATTCATTACTAAAACCGGCACATTAGTTCTCAATCTATTTATGATACAACTAACAACAAGAGCTTCTGTGAATAGGAAATTATGATGATTGCGAAGTGGGATATTGCAGTAGGGAAATCATACATGGCTTGAAGCAAATTATAAAAAAACAGTTCGTCACAGTGTACTGATGTTAACAGATACGAGTCATACTTGCATATCGTATAAGTCACCCTAGCAGTATAGGTAATACTAATAATGTAGGTAATACTCACAGAAAAAGTGTGATCAGTGTTCCGAATACACAGTAGACAAAATATGACCTAGCCCTGAAATCTCTGAGAATACCCATTAGTATTGTCTACAAAAATCTACATTTTCGTGGAATGCTGCCTACAACAGAAAACCAAACGTCTCGCGCTCAAGTGTCTCAGGTCAAAGTGGAACATTTCGCAAGAAAAGCTTCCCAAACTTACACATGTATAAAAATGTAAAACTGCGATGGTTTGATTATATTTAAAGCTATGCCTAAATATTTTCAGATGGGGTAGAAGGAAGACAAATTACCACTCGGCCAGAGGCAGTGTAGATGGGAGAGAAAGCAGGAATGCCCTCACTGATTTACGAATACCTAACGGTCTAACCTTGGCGGTTGCCCTTCAGACATCCCACTCGAGTCTAAAGAACGAAAATACACTACAGTATAACTGTAATAACATGCAACTTTTATTCCATCAACCAGCACTACTAAGCAGCAAGAATACTCAAACGGCAATACCAAAGTAAAAAACAGAACACTGCAACTAAGTTTTAATGCAAATAATCGGATGCAAGGTTAACACTATTAGTAATTCGTGGAAAGAATAAGCACCGACATAACGCAATTAACGGTTACCACGGGACATGGAAAATTGCTTCAACAGTCATAAGGATTATTTGGTAGTTAAAATGGTGAATATATGACTAAGTACAGTGAAGATACACTTTTTTACAACTTCTGATTAGTGTGCAGTAGTATTTTTTTATGCTGTTAATAAATTAAGTTGAGCGTTCAAGTGTTAGGGTACAATTTGTAGGATTTAGCATGGGTGAAGCGTGAACTATATTGAAACTAAACGTAAGGAACGGATACAACAAGCAAACAAATATATATGGGCTTCCATTATTTATGAACTAAATTATCCAAACGAAATGGATGATTTTCCACCAGGTGGCTGTGCACATCTAACTCCAGACATGCTTTTTATTGGTCCGAGATGAGGATCAGATTTGTTCGCTTCAGCTGTTTCTCCGGCCTCCTTTTTACCATTGCTTTCCTTGGGAGCAGGGATTTGATTTCCTATAATATCCAAAATACATACATAAAGTTTCCCATATTACTAGAAAATATATACAAGAATAATATAAGAAAAGGACATACCAAAAACCTTACCTAATTGACATTCAAGCATGCATCTTCATTAACTACTGTGTATCACTACACATACTCTATACAGTGAAACCAGTAGGACTAAAACAGCATTCCATAGGTCTAAGTCAGGTGGAATTATCATTATGCAATTTTTTGGTAGTTTTCATTATACATTGTTTACAATTATATAGATTTGAATTCGAAAATTGCTACTCAGAAACAATGTTAACCAGAGTATTGTTATGCTGGGATAATACCGACAGATTTCTGATGTTAGGTTCATTGGAAGTACGAGATCCTAAGACGACCACTGAGCTCAGCCAACATAATTCAATTTACCGATATAATGATTCATTTTCTAATACTGTAGTGGGAATAACGCAGGCCCGCAAATTCAAATGCAACAAGCAAGGATCACATTTATCAGAGAATTAGCTGCACACAAGTAAAATTTCTAATTTAAATTACGAACATTTTACACGATTACATAAAAAAAAGACGTGCCAGAACGAGTCTTTGTAACGAAAGTTTTTACTATTTTTAAAGGCAACTCTTGGTATGGTTGTGCAGACTTTGAATGCAGCATAAATTGCACAAGAAAAAAAAATTAAGTTTGAAGCTTTGAGGATGCCAGAGCGACATCTGGCATGGGTTGGCCATTCCTCTCTATCATAACTGTCTTTGAGAAATTTTGCGAAATCAACTCCATGTCTGTTTTCTTTTGAGTGCTTCCATCAAGTTTATCATTTTTCTCATTACTAGATTCGGATGGTGCGCAGTTTGTATTATATGAATTGACTGTTTTGGGGAGAGAAGCGTTCAGTCGTTCTGGTGAAAACACAGTAGATTTGTAATTAACGCTTGAGTTTCGTTTGCTCGCTGGAGATCTTGATACTGATTTAAAATCTGAAGACCATAAAGGTGCATGATAACTGGTTTCTTTATCCTTATTAAACAAGGACAATTGATTCTTCCGTATTGATGCAGCAGCAAGACTGGAGGCTTTATATTTCACAATTTGATCATCTGCACTCCAAATAGGAACAGAGGCTTTGTTAATACTGTCATTTGCATGAAACACAGATGTAGAAATATTCTTATTCTTGCAACACTTTCGAGCACTCATTCTAACCATGTTATCGGACCACAGAGTTGACTCTCCCTGACCGCTAGGTACATTGTTCTTGGAAACAGAATTTCCTAAAGTGCTTCCGCAGGCTGACGACTGATAAGTTGCACTGACAGGTCTGGTCTTGCATTCTGTCTTAATTTTGCTTATATCATCTTTAGAGAATATAGATGACTTCTCATGTGCACGAAGTGGCCTTGATCTTTTTACAGGATGGTTAGGGAGCTGTGAAAAGTTCACTTTTGTATCTCCATGCACTATAGGTGTTCTCGATTTCTGTTTAATTTCTGGCTTTAAGTTAAAGACCGTTGACTGGAGATTGGCATTTGCCGTCTTATACCCTGAAACAAGGTACTTTCATAAAAAGAGCTGGCTGAATCTGAGAAGCTTAATTACCAATTGTTAAAACTGAAGCTGTTTTACAAACTAAAAATATTCTTTTCTCTATCACTACTTAGAACATGCTGATATTCTCAACATTAAACTTTCACAGACAGACATACACTTATCACCAAATACTTAGGACGTGCAGAAGACATTCGAAAGAAAGCGTCTCCCGGAAATTAAATGCAGACCTGTCCGAATTTTTGTTTTCTGTCCAGCGTCAGGGTTGATGTCTGTTGCATAGCATGTTCCTTTATTAAAAATGACTGTATTAAGAGGCAACTGTCCAGGGGGAGCTGTTAATGGTCTTCGTACGGGCCTCCTTGGATCGGCAGGTCCAGTTGAGTTGAACATAGGAATGTTGCTTATGCGATGAGTTCCGTTCTTGAAAGCTGTCACGAGTTTGAACAAAATTTATAGCAGAAATTCGAGTTACAGATCGAAATATATCTAATTTGAATACGCCATGTCAGAAAAATTCACCCATTAAATCTAGTATGACTACATTCATCACAACCACAATAAATCAATAGAACTCGGTCTAAATCTCCTCTGCTACTTAATGCTGTCTAAATCTACCTTTCTTGAAATAATGGTATTGGAGGTATTTGATACCTGTACTGGAATACCTAATCACTGCATCAAACCTTGCTGAAAAGGAAAATTCATAAATTATAAGCGATAGAACTGTGAAGCATGGATGAAGCGAAAGAAAAGTTCTATGATATTACCAATTCAAAGCACCTAATAAATAAATTGCATCACAATTAAAATGACAATAGAATCAGTACTTGTACTAAGTTGTAGGTATCTAGAAAATAGTAAAGTGTACCATTCGACTGTTTGACAGGTTCCGGTTCGGAAAAGACGGACGACTGGAGAGTCTTGCTGACCTTCTTGGGGCTGACTGTATATGCAGAACTGGCACCAAATATGTTGCTAGCGGTATCAACTGTATCGATCAAAGTCCATTTTTTAATACTAGCGAATGATTAAAATTACAATCCATACAAGCCATGCTACTGTCGGCATACTATAGTCAGCTACCTGAGCGTCTATTTGTGGCCGACTTGTCGGGCAAGGGTTCAGTGGAGAATACTGAACTTTTTTGGTACGATGTTGGATTAGTGGCTTTGGTCTCTGAAGCTGGTTCATCTGTGCCAAATATGTTGCTTCCACCGCCACCAGGTGGTCTCAAAACACTGAAACATACATTAAATATTATTACAGACAATGCCTAGCAACAGAAAACATTTGACTGCTACTTCTTTAATTGTAACTCAAATAATTATACAATTCTGATATTAATCAAAAGCACACAAGTTCTAAGGCATTACATTACTGCCAATGTAAAGCATTGCTTCGATCGACAGCAATTTATTCAAGTTTGAATTTTACCAAAAATAATTATCTCTAATTACCAAAAAGTTTTGCATTTACCTGCATGCAAAATGCCGCAATATGATCTACATTCTACAATGAACCACGTAATTTTCCGATTATACCTATAATTCACGCACACTAAAAATAAATTCTTACCGAGAAGACGGTTTGTCACCCAAGTAGTTCATGCTGAAGTTTTCTTCAACGGTTTGTTCAATTGACGGAGAAGGATGTATGATCAGCTGAATTGAGACGAAACTGAATTGGATGTCGATAAACGATCGTATTTATTGGCAACCAAACGCACACCAATCCAACCAGGCTATTTTTTCGAACTACTACTTAACTGAATTTTTTTCCGCTTCTTCGGTTAAGTGCTCAATGACGTAATAATCGGACAAATTTTTTCATTCATGCGATTTACGGTTTATTACGTCTGAGAGACATTCCGTCACCACTTTAAAGAGCTCACGTGCTCTTTCCTCGTTAGAAACCATGCGCGCCATTTGCAATTACCGGCTATTAGTAATAGTATCCGGCACTGAAAAGTAAATGTATAGATACCTCTTGACTTTGGACAGTTTTACCGGCAAAGATTATTGGCTTAATTTGTTTCTGATGCATTCGTTTTTTTCGAATGTATCGAAAACGAAATCGATTATTCCTTTAAAACATATGTTTTTACGTCACTCAAATTCGTCTTGGCCGACTGATTTCGTACGCGCCAGTTCTGGAATCAAAACAAATCCCTTGAGTAACGAAGCCGACAAGACATAGTTTTTTTACGCACTGCTAATTGCCTTTAAAAGTTATTCTAAATAGAAGTTTTTGAGAGAAATTGTCCCTGCCATATCCCAATATTCAACCTGGGACATGGTTAAGATTTAAATAAGGTTAAGGTTAAGATTCTCATGAATTTAACGAGACGTAAAGTGTAAATATGTATAGGCTGTTTTATTATCATGTGAATATCTAAATTATTTTGTCTTTGTAAGTATAACGATGTTGAAATTTTATAACAGGATTTAGTCATTGTATTTTGCCATTGCTCGTAATAGAGTCAGAACAAGATATATTACAGGGAATGTGTTATGTACATATTATTCCTCCATAAATTTGACATTCGATCATATTAATAACATGATATTATAGTGTATCTGTGCTAACTAGTATACGAATATTTAGACGTACATAAGTTCTGTATATAAATAAAGAAACCGTATCAGGTGTGCATTCGTGCTGCAATGTGTGTATTGCATTTCTAATATATATGTATTCCATTTACTGTTCTGTATTACAAATTCAGACTGGCCATTTGCAATGCTATCGTTTGCCTACATAAAACTGTAATATATGAGTCCAGCATGAGAAATAAACTGTGAACTAATAATGCAAGCAATTTGTACAAGACACATATTTTTCTATGATATTTCCTCAGTGTAATGTGTAATAATTTAAGATAATAACATAAAAATATATAGTTATTTTCTATAAAAATTTAATCCAAAGTATCAAACTATATTTTAGCAGGCTGTGAATAATGATAGCTGGAAATATTTGCAATAAAACCACTGACGAAAATTTAACAAACAAGATCAAGTTCAATTACTATAAGTCTATGCTGTGGTGATATGTTTGGCATTGTACAAGATGCATCAGTTATTAAGTGGTATGTGATGTTATCCCTCATGACAACATTACCTTTGATTAATATATCATCTAATAGGTCATAGCTGTTTATTGATAATACTAATGAATTTGAAACATTTGAATGGGTTCATAAAAATATTTTATCCAATCGAATGAATTCTTTCTACCTCAATTAGGAAGTATGCAAGATGAATTCTCTTAATGAGTAAAGTGTCCAACTTAGTAAGTATAGGGATCAACTGAGGGCAAAGACTTTTTTCTGAACTGAGACTGATTTTCAACAACGCTGCAAATAAATATATATTTAAAAAATTGTTTTGAAATGCTGTCTGCAGTTACTGAAATAATTGTGCCTTTCTTGAGGGAACCGGAGGCATGATTACTGTATGCTTGATTATCCTTGATTAATATGATGGATCTGTCTACATGTACATGTTGCAATGCTGCTTATGTGATCTGAAGCAGTTTAATTGAAACAAATATTTGTATTGGGGCTTAGGTGTTATGTAGTGCAGCAAAATGTTTTCCACACTACCTTTTTTTTTTACCTGGGCACAGGTTATATGGGTATAGATCATTCTTCATTTGAGGTAGGAAGATGCTATGATATGAAATTTCAAGATTATATTCCAGGGGAGTTTTTGATCTATTGGAATTTACTAGTGACTAAATTAATAAAATTAGAAGCTTTGTTCATGATCACCAGAAAACAAAATATACTACTTGGTTTTTACTTTCACTCAGGATTTCACATAATTGATCAATGCATATTGTATATTGCTAATGACATTTGTTTATGAAAATTTTCAGTTCATGGATTACTTGCTCTGTTGTTTTTGATTATTAAATAAAACAGTAAATGCATTTTGGAACATCCAAAGCATCCTTAGGTTGGTTTCACTAATTCTGTTCAAGGAATCCGTGTCTACAACAGTAGTCGTTCTCCCGCGGAAGGTGTTCCGCTTTTTATACCTCAGAAAGGCGATGAATACGATAAGATTGTAATAAATACGATAATTGTAAATAAATAACCATTTCACAGTATTATTTACACAAAACTTAGCGATTTAGTTTTGTTTTAGACAGGTGTTTTATCCGAATTTATACGTGTTCTGTGATTGGACAAGCCTAGCGAAATCAAAATAGCCATCTTGTTCTGACAGGCAAGAAAAGGTTCGCTGTAGTTTTCCCAATAGTCGCTGTAAAAGCACAGAAAGAAAGGTTAGTATTGGCGAGTTTTTTATGTAATAATAACGGAATATGGGTAATAAAGTATATATTGGTAGATGTACATCGAAATACTGTAAAAATACGGGGTTTCGTAGCATAAGACAGGACTTGCTGAAATGCGTGTTATGGCGTCGGTTGGTTGGAAGTGAGAACGTGACTAAGGCATTGAGTAGATTGAATGATTAGTTACCAGATAGATATGGAATCATTTTTTTTTATTACAAGTAATATAGGAGTATTGTTTCAGCTTAGAACTGGACAATTTCCGGATAATTTTGCGTAATTATATCGTTGTAAGGATTTGCTTGAGCAGCCATATTGTATCGTGGGCTATCGTTTGCTTCCAGCTTGTACCGTATTTTACAATATTAGCTCTCGGGTTTTTCAACACTGCTTCCTGATTGCACTTGCTAATAAGCCTGTTTGTTATTGCTGTGGACTATGTACAGGCATTTTATAGCTATGTCAGTATTTGCTAGATATCTGTTAGCACACAGAGCGTCATGTCAGCGTTCAATGATGGGAGCAATGTAGCCAAGGAGGAATCATCAGAGATTTCTCTGAAGTCGAACTTTGACTCGGAGGATCATGCCGAGCTCGAAGAAGGTCGGGTCCGACGCAGGGGGGGTTCGGCTATGTCGGTGGACAAGCAAAACAACTCCGGGCCTGTGCTAAGAATGACTGTCAAGCCTGTGAAAAGGTTTCGGCCTGATTCGAGTTGTGGTGAGAAAAATGATCATGGAGAATGTTGATTCAATAGTTGTATCAAATATTTTATATTTCATTTGATGCAGATAAAACCAATCCCTCTCCTGTTCGTAAGAAAAGAGTAAAATGTTCTCGTGATAGCACGGTTGGAAATGGGAAAAACAATCCTGATGCACTGCAACCTCATTGTGACAGTATGATGATATATGGCTTATAGTCTAAATTGCCTAAATAAGTTGCGGTCTATAGCAGTTATGTAGAACACTATAATGATGTAGTCATATTTATAGATATAGTATTGTATATTTGATTTCAATTTACCAGTTGCTTAGTCTAATTAAACATGCATATGCTTGCCTTATGCACAGGTGTGGCTAGTGGGTTTGATTCATCCCCAGAGGCCAAACTGTCAACCGAACGTAACCCTGATAAATCAGATGTAAGTATGAGTCTGTCTGTCATTTACTGCCAAGCTAAATGAAAGAATTTATCTATATTTATTTACTTTCTAAAATGCTAGGTAAAAATTGTAAGCGATAAAGAAAAAAAGCCACAAGTTCCAGCGAATCCAGCGCAAGATGATTCGGATCAGCCTATTCCAAAGAAGAAAAAGCGAGTGTGGGAGCAGTGGACACAAGAAGATAAAGATTATTTCTTTGAAGCTGTGGCTATGGTAAATTGTATTATGCATCAGCTGACACTTTACTAGTTGGCTTTTTAACAATGGAACTTGTTGATTGCAGTATGGGAAAGACTTTGAATCTATCAGAACTGCAATAGCTCACAAACATCGCAAGAAGGGTGAGGATTGCGTGGCAAAAACAAAGGACCAAGTCAGGCATCTGTATTATAGGACGTGGACAATGATAAGCAAGCTCATTGATCAGGACTGTAAGTTAGCAAACATGTACATTTCCTTCTATTAGCGGTATCCAGATCCCTGAAAATATTCATCAACAAAAAAGATCTTTGTCTGAACTGCTGTCAACATATGGGGATTTTGGATGCCCAAAATTTGTGGGACAATTTTGATGGAATTTCATGCCCAAGTGACCCAACATGAAATGCCTGATACGCTGCCCCTCAGAGCATAGCACTTATTGCCTGTACCAAACAGGCGACCTAGAAACAAACATTCATGTATTGACACTATTCCATTGCAATTTAACTAAGCTAAATCTTGTTATATTATGTGCAATTGAGTAACATATGTAAAATAGTTCACAAAACTACAAGCTAGTGTGACACCATTGCCTGATGACTAACCTACACTTGACTTGTCTGGTAAATGTTGCAGTGTGCAAGTGTGGTGATGCAAATTTTTTAATTATATAGTAGTAGCACTTATAAAAGACAACGCTTTTCTATTACTCCAGATGAATTGCTTCGCTATTATAGTTTTAATTTGTTGCTTTCTAGCATATCCCCTCAACATCAACAGAGCTTTTCAAGAACTGTATGCTGTTATCAACTATGGAGAGATCAGAAAGAGATTGGGAGGAAGTGAGTTTAATAGAATGTTGTTGAATAAATGCCAAAGTTATTAGCAATAGTGCTGGAACACATAATTGTGTCGCAAATTATAAAACTAATTATATTGGCCAATTTGGCAGGATATGTATTATCTATTTAACTTTTATCACAATCTTATGTCTTTTAGTCAGGTGGTATTCAAAGCTACTAATTAACCAATTAGAATACATGCATTGACTCAAGTGCCTAATTATTCTGTTCAAGAGCTCATTACTGAAGAACTAATCCATGAATTCTGCTAATTAATCATGTGATCATGCTTTAGAATTAATGTTGAAGCTCGAATCCTGTGAAGTCATGTACATAGACTTATTACTAAGTCTGGGCATTTCTTTGATATTTTTTTCATTTCCCTTGGAGTGGAGTTCTATGATTCTCTTCATGTACTAGGCTCAAGGTCAAAGATCGATCTTGCACTGACCGTGCATGTATACATGTACTTGCACCAATTCCTTGATTGATGAGTGAGTTCCAAATTAGAATCCACGGTTCATTCTTGGTCGAATACAGTATTGAAACACTTATCTGGGCTTAAGTTGAGGCTCATGAGCTACAGTTTCTGTGTATTTTATGCTTACAAACTTAATGACATTAAGTAGAAAAATAATTTAAAAACTCATTAAGGGAATTACCCAAGTCTACCTTTTCAGACCCATATGGGTCCAGGTACCCCAGGACTGGAACCATTGTGTTAGTACACTGTGTTTCAACACCAATCAGTATTTGATTTCCCAGGTTTGAAAAAGAAGGGGATTGAAAAGTTGAATGAACTTATCAAGGATGGAAGTACAAGCACAAGAATCAAGGGGAAGAGTTTTCGGATAAAAACGCCAGCATGCAGGGCGCTGAAAAAGATGAATCCTGCCTATCAGGGAAAAGAGGGTATGTGTGTAGGGATGATATCAAGTTTGACTGCAATTTCTTAACTATTAATTTTCCCTTTTCATGTTGAATGCAGGTATCTTGGACCTTCCCTTGATCAGTGACACACGACGTATGAAGATACCTTTGCAAATAACCCTTGAACTTTTTCCTTTGACAATGGCAGCCTGGAATCAGGTGCATTCTATTGCACATAATCCAAGATTGAAGTGAGTTTTTAGATTTTGAATTTTAATCTTGGACACTCATCCAGTTGTCCAGTGAAAAAATGGGAAAAATTACAAAATATATTCTTAAGTTAGTAAAACATATATAACTTGTTGTAGTTCCTAATTGACTGTTTCTTGCAGACATTTGAGGCATCTAATAGTAGCTTTCCTTCAAAGTAACTCAATTTACATCTCAAACAGGATCAGGTTAAACGCTCAATATCAGTTGTCTTCAGTATTCACTCATCTCGAGAAGAAGTGGAAACCACTGAGTACAAAACTGTTACGAATGGCTAATCAAAGCACATCTAAAAGCAACACCAATTCAACGAAGTTGGAGAAAACCCAGATTTCTTCATCTTGGGACAGAATGTTAGTGATTCAAACACCACCCGATGCTTCCCTCAACACTCGAAACATGGTCTTTCAGGTATAGAAATGTAAAAGTTACTAGTTAGTCTAGGAATCAAATCTCGATAATACTGGTATGATGTCACATGAAAGCTGTCTAAGGAAAATGCACTCCACATGAATTACTGAGGATGACTAACTGAACATATCAAATGAGGCACAAGTCTCATTCTATTTACTAGTAATAATCCACTCTTCGGTTAAATGATGCTTTATCTATAAGTGCCATAGTGATAATGTGGGAACAGGGGACCAAACAAATTTTAAACGTCCGGACCAGACATTCACTCAGATTTTGTCCGTTGTATCCGAAATCCGGGGGGGGGGGGGGGGATATATCGAGGTTCAACTGTATATATTATGATGGTTTCTTAGGTGACAAACAGCAAAACACACTGCATCATATCCTATGCCCTGAGAAAATCGTCCCAAAGTCGAGATAAAGTACCTCAGACCAATTCCGACAACATGGAGAGTGTAAAAGAGCCTCTTACTGAAATAAGAGATGTCCCAGAAATCGACATGGCAAATGTTCATATGGAGAACAATCCTGGTAATTAAGACAGAATGAAATTCTCTGATCAGGCACACTAGAGATCTAACTGGTATCTGACTATAGAGATGGCCCAACAATGGGTAAAATAGTGTAATACAAATGCATACACAACCGTTGTTAGGCCGGTATTTGACAAGTCATAATTTGCCTTAATTTATAATGATGACCCCCTAGCACAAGGCAATAGTAGTCATTGTGTCGTGGCTTGTGATGGGGCTTTCTTTCACCCATTTTATTTGATTATCTCCTTACTATAGCACTACAGTATTGTACTCACATTACGTCAAGTCAAAGCATTATTGTTCAAAGTCATAAGTTTTAAGGAGATTTTTCGACTAGATTATTTTGTAGTCAACTCACTTAATGAGCTCTACTCGGTCTCAGTGTTTAATTACATCTAGGTGCAATATCAGAATCAGAGTTGGTAGATTCCTGCCTGAGTTCTGAAGAGGATTATGACTACGATAGCGCCAACGAAGCTGCGTTTAAGGATGGTTGCTTTGAACACAGCGTTCCTAAAAATTCAACTGAAAAGAAATTTGCTCAAGACTATGTGTGTGAGAGTTTAAATACAAGTTTTACATTAAAGGAAAAAGGAAGTGACACTAATGTTTCAGCTGATGATCATGAAACATCTTTACCTGATCAGACCACATCAACACAATATTCTAGTACATCTATCAATAATCCTGCTGAATCTGAGCAAAATAGTGTTCCCTCAACACATCATCTGATCAATGGCGAATTGCCTATTGATATCACTAGTGCAAGAATAAATCGCTCTTCGAGTGATTCATCTTTGAAATCAGTGTTGGTTTTACCGGACAATAAAACCATGGAATCTTTACTGTCCAAAGGTGATTCCTCAGCCATTATGAAGGATAATACAGATGAATCGTCTAGCAAACAATCTTCAATTGAAAGTGTAAAGTTAGTAAAGTCAGAAAATCACTGTGATGAATCAAAACTAATACCCGAAGGTGTCATTTCATCTATTGTTACCTCACCAATTAACAATAAATCATGTGAAACAAACGAATCTGTTGTCACAATCAATTCGTGTGCCAAAACAACGGATATCGAAAACATAACATCGGGGAGTACTAAACCGAGTAAAAAGCTGGTTTTATCAGCGAAACTGTTTGGCAAAGCAGACGGAAAAAAGCAGAAAAGCGTCAAATTAAAGAAGGCTGCCAAGCCCTCGACTAAGACTGTTCAATCATGGACCACTAAAGACTGCAGAAAAATAACGATCGCAGAAATATATATGATGCTTGGAAAGCCGTCTGTTTTCAAGCTCTATTATAAATGGATGCAAGCAACCACATCATCTGCTGAATTCATCCCACCATCATCTGTTGATGATGAAAAACAAAAAATATCTGTGTCTACAGGTCTAGTTGCTCTGATACAGGCGGCAACGCTTACTCGCCTAGCGAGGGAAAAAAATGAAACAAGGGCTGATAATGAAAACACAAATAAAGAATTCCCTGTCTCACCCAAAGCCAGTTATGCAGTTATGCAAAAATTACAGAAAACAAAAAATGCCTCTGTACAGTGTGAACTTATCAAACCAGGAAATAAGGTATTTATATTTATGTCTCAGACATTTTGATTTCCCGCCGCAATATTACTTATTTTATGATCTCAATAGCAAAATTGTTAACTAAGCATAAAATATTTTTAAAGGTTGATGAAAAATATTCGAGTACATCTTCCTCAACTACTTCAACAGCGTCTTCCAATCCGCATGGAAGAGGAATGAGTAAAATTGTTCCTGTAGGAAATGTGATAGCTGACACTCTGCCCATTGCTTTCGCCATGCCAATGATTCCTGCTAACAAGCCCAGACGTATTGCAGGTGTGATGAACTCTAGTGTTAAAATTTTATATAACATCAATATTATTTTCTGTAATCTTATTATTCCGCTTCGAAAGCTGATCCAACTAAACCTGTAAAAGGAACTATGGTTTCACCAGAAACAATGAATTGGCTGCTTCAACAGTCTTCAAGAGGCCGTCGAGTGAGTCTTTGTTCATTTCTAAATGTTTTTCTTTCATTGTGTGACTTCAAATTATTGTTTGTGTTCAACTGTATTGGAGGTCAAGGACTTGGTTACTCTGCAGTAGCGTGGTGGTAAGGTTTGCTCTGTTTATAGATAAATTAAATATTTACTACTACATCATATTGACAGAAATGCACTGGTAGGCAGTGTTGAATCCAGCATTGACATTGTAGGTGCTAAAATATCTGACAATACATGAGAGGCAAATGTCACCAAACTATGGAAATTATGGATTACAACTATTTCCCCTATGAAATTAAGAAACACTGTGACACTCGAGTTCCATGGTAATTAATGATGTCCTAATCAAGGCATTCGTATGTTTCATTGCAAATTCTCTGTGGTGCAAAATGCTGAAGGTCTGTGGGTTCTAATCACACAGCAAACATTGATGTACAACATTCCATAAATCAGCTACTATATAGATAATGTCACACATTATCGCAAGTTCATTTATATAATGGGTGCAAAATCAATCCATAATGCATTTTCTTTTCAGAGTCGTAAGCCAATCGTTGGGAATCGTTCTCAAGCAAAGACAAGCCAGCCTTCGCTGAGAAGAATGAAAACGTTTTCAATTGTTACCTGTGGCCCGAATAAAGTCGGTTTTCTGCCCTCCAAAACGATTTTCTCTTCGCGTCCCAATATAGCCGAACGTATGATCACCATCCCAAGCAGTGGGAGTCAAGCACCGGTGGTAATGAGGAAAACCTTTTAAATTATTGATAGTTCATAATCTCTGTTAAATGATAAGTGATTATTATTCTGTGCCTGTGCAGTCTGACTCTAGTCTGTGAAACTACGACTTCATCTTAAATGTAGTACAGTAGATAATTATCTTAAGCTAATTTATGGCCGAAACTTATTTTAATACTGAGAAAACCACTGCTTATTGCTTCATAGTGAGTGTTAGAAAAGGTAATAACAACGCTTAGCGACATATTATATCCATTGTTAAATGATATGTACTTTGATCCATTGGCATGATCTAGAGTGGAATGTATTTCTTTTTCATATAGTGATATTGAACGTATTTTTAGGAAACATCGAGCACTCTGGCTAATTCAAGAATGATGACAGCAGTTTCCTCCACCGAGCCGGTAACATTGAATATCGATGAACTTCTGGGCCTCGAGGCAAACACTGAGACTAGAACGAATAGTACCGGCAGTTCTCTTGACATGAATTTGTTAGCTCGGGCTGCCAAAGAAGCCGGAGTTGCTCCGGCAACTCCTGGAAAAAAGGATTCTCTTGAAAATAATATGGTTTTGTCTACTCGTGCATTTGTATCACAAACAGAGACAAGCAACACTATGAAAAGGTCAAATGTCACAGAATTAACAACAGTTTATGCTAATAATTCCGTCAGTACATATTCAATTCAGTCACCTAACAAGGAGATTAGTGGCTTATTTTCTGACAATCTCAATATCAAACTACCCACAACTTCATCTCCCAGGCCTTACATTTCAAGTTTAACAACATCTAATAGCATTGCTCCTTCACTCACCTTACCCATCGTCGACGTCATATCGTCATCAAGTGTAGACGCCGCACTTATGGAATGTTCATGGTCAAACCACAGCTTTGTACCGGGAATATTTCCTTCATTAAGCGACAGTCTGGTCGACAAACTGGTCCATGGTGCCAACGATATTACTCTTTCCTCGCTCACAAACACGGACAACACGAACAATTGCAAAAAGACAGGAGGAAAAAATATTCAGCCACCAAGATCGTCACCTTTATGTGTTATCAACGAAAATTCAAACAGTCCAACGTCAAGGTCGTTGTGTTTGTCCTCTGTTAATTTCGACATTCATATGACGCCAATTAAGTCGTCAGATTTGCCGATCCACCCTTGGACCATCAATACGAACAGCAGGGACAGTATGGGGTTGAGTGGGCTTCTAAACACGCCCCAGAAACTCATTCCCAGTGACATGGAGTAAGTATTTTTGATTATATTTAGTTGTATTGATGTATGCTTGAATTGCCTTATTTTTGATGAAGGGATTCCCTTGATGGTCTGTTGCGAAAATCTCAAATCATGGAAGACGACAGAAAAAGGTCAGCAGGAAGCAACGGCAATGAACTGGAAGTTGAAAGCTCGCAAGGGAAAAAATCTGATACTGATTTCAAATTGCAGCATGCAATTCAGGTATAAAGGTTTAACTTTAGATGGCTGCATTCAGGTATTCATATGGTCAAAAATTATTATTCTAGCAATTACCTATGAGATAACTCTCCATGGTGGTCTAATTTCTCATGAAGTGGCTATGTCCCTTGTCTGACAATGTGCAGTCAGTAGTTATGCTTCTGTTATTATAACAAATGCAAGGGTGGCTGTCAAGAGCTGATGTTGTGTCACCCATGAAAATGCAACATAAACAACTTACAATATAAAATTAAGTCGCAGTAATTTCTGGATCGCACAATTGTTCAGTCATAATCATTACCCAGTTCACGCTCGTCAGCAAACCAAATAGTTTATATAACTCTGTTTGGTTTAGGACAATACTTCGTCTTCCAATTTCCTTGCTGAAACGGACCCTGAGGTTGATCTTCAGTTGCAATGCATGCTGAATGAGAACAGCGTAGACTACATATCAAAATTCCAAGATCTCGTACGACAAACAACAGAATACGAGGATCTTCCCGTAAGTTCTCAGGATGACAACGCGCGAGATGGCCATCTTCCTCCTATTTCTCCTACAGCAGGCCTTTGCCAAAGTCTTAAGAGTGACGATGGTATAAAAGACAATGGTTGAAAATCTATATTTTTCTGTTTATTAAAACCTACCTATTCTTCAATAGTGGTTTATGGGGACATAAACATATTAGATTTGTTACCATACGCAGTTTTGTGATATTGTCTGTTTGGGAATCTAGTGATCTGAACTCCATCAACTGCCAGTGTTATTATTCACTTATTTGTTTCCAACAGGGCATGCTTATGATCGTTTGTGGTTTTGTCTATATACTTGTGTATTTTTGTGCAGTTTGTCAATGCCATACTCTTTTTCTTGCATGTTCTATTACAGTATTGCACCTATATTTGTTATCATATGATTTTAAGCCACTGTTTTTGCACATTAAATACTTTTCGTTTGTAAAGTATCTGGTCTTCGGTAGTAAGGGTATGATGGAAGACAAGTCAGCCAAGTTGTGCGAGCATCTTGCACTCAGCATTATTCAGATTACACTTAATTGCGATTTGAGAAATGCCTAGTAAATTTCTGTATTTAAAAAAAATATACACAGCAAAAGAACAACTGGAAATCTCACTTACATAAGTTTGAAATCACACACCAGTTTAATTATAAACTAAACAGCATTTTCATTGAACAATGATTCTAAAACTCAAACGGTTCCAGGGCTCAATTCTGGTTATGTGTATATGTTATGCAAAAATACATTGCTGGTTGTATAATTAACTGTTTAATGACCAAAATATGTCAGTTGACTTCTTCCACGGTTATACCTCTGCCGTCTAGATAAAGTTTGTCCTTGAACATGTGAAAATAACAGTTCACTGTCACGTTTTGACCATATGAAAGATCCTGTTCTTGCATGATAGTTCTACTCATAAACCCAATAGAGAAATATGACTGACGTATGTACAAAAAGTCAGTGTTGAGGTTGCGTGCTAGCTCTTTGACTTTCAACGTCATTCGGATTCCAATTTGTGTATCTGAAGTTTTATAGTGAATGGGCACTATTTTAATGATGTCACCACGCAGGACAAGGTTACTTAAAGGCTCATAAGAACAGGAAATTTGGTTCAGCGTAGCTTCACTTCGGACGAATGGGTACGTAAGCATACGAATATTGCTACAATTCCTCGCTGTCACTCTACTCAAGATAGAAGCCATTCCTCCGGATTTCTACAGAGAATGATTCACTCCCCACTCGAACTCACGATGTACTATGCAAAGTATGGATTCTTGGTACTTTCTACAGTCAGGTCAAAGGTCACTTCGAATTTTTCCTGTGCTATACTCTAGTTAAGTTTCTCTGTATTTAAAGACTATGATAATACGTATGTAGAAGTCCTAGATTGATAATTTATAGTATACATTATATGTTTTCCTGTAGTTGACTATAAATAATGATTGCAAAGATCGAATTTAGTATTCTGGACATCAGGAATGATTATGTGGGGTTAATGAAAGTGTGAATAAGACCATGATTAGTATTTCATAGTTAATTTCTACGCTGTGTTGTAGTATCCGATTATATATAAAAAATGTAAACCCAATCTTTTCACCCTTCAATCAACAGCGAGACGGTAAATTTATGATTCAAATGACGACATCAAACACAGTTCACTGAACCGCGACAAGGAACCAGGAACTAGAAAAAAATGGCCGACCGAAGGAATTGTGCTGATGTTTTGGACAAAAGAAAAAGCATAGATTTGCTACTAAAAGCTGGTAATTACAAATCAAATGTTTGATTATCATATAGTTCCAAGTAAATTGTCTTTAATTAGTTGATTGGTCAGCCAGGCACTTGTATGTTTACCTGTAAAAAACCCGGAAGCTTGAACTTCCTGGTTCACACTTTCGTACTAATATTTTCTGTATTTCGAATCGGTATTGTTTATCGTTAGTAGTAATAGAATGCACTTGCCCTTAGCTTTGTGTTTTACTGCAAAGCTGGAAAATGTTACATACTGGAACACAGGCTGTAAGCTTCGACTTATGATTTACATAAAGTGATCTAAATTTAATACCAAGACAAACTAAACATAAAATCCTGATTATGATAATGTACACTTACGTGGCGAATAGCAATGAACATATAATTATTTGGATGGGATAAGGTATTCATCATATAAAGAAGTAATAGCTTTAGCTATAGGATACAATAATTCAAACTGCTCATGAGTGGTATCGTCGAATTGCATGTACCATGTCCCACATACTTTAAAATTTATTTAATTTAATTTTGCAGTTGAGGCCAGCGCTCTTCCAAAGCCGAAAAGAGCAAGGTTCGAAACAAATATACAAAATTTTGATTACGAAGAGTCTTATGAACAGAACAACAATGAAACAACTACTGGACTGGATGAAGTTACTGTGAGTATATTCAAATCATCGTGGTTTTATAATGTCAGCCTTATTCAGTGGGTATTATTTTGATGTTCAAAATGTTTCATATGTCTGTGTGTATTTATCTCTGTCTGTCTCAATTTACCTTTCTCTTATCTTCTCTTCTATCGAACGAAATACGAGAGAGATTCAAGTGGGATTCGAACGCCTCTATAGCATTGATATCTCGGATTTGTAACGCAACTTGTTTTAGCTGACTTATTAAAAAAAACACAATTAAAATAGTCAATAGCAGTACATTCTCATTTGAATAACTAAAATGAAGTTGGCCAAATGAAAAATGACTATGAAATATTCCCGGCATCACAAGCAACAGCCACTGAGTGCAACAGCAATATCTCTTGTAACAGAATTAACTTGCTGTCGACAACATTACTAGCTTGGTTGCTCTGGTGGATCTTGTATCGAAGTACATTCCCGTGTGTATTATAAATACTGGTCATAATTTGAAATAGTCATATTTAAATGTGCATCTATTTTTCTGATATATATTCTAAGCTTCTGATTTATTACTAAAAAAAATCTATTTTGCTTATTCAGGTACAAATCACAGATATAAATACCGGAAACGAGATCGACTTGGATGAAGTCTCTGATGACACAAATAACTCTCATCCAGACTTTGAGGTAATGCGGTATTGGCACTCAACACCAATCTTAAATGATTTTAGTAGTCGGGGTCTCCAAACTTTAGGTCGCAAATGCAGATTGTTTGAATCATTAAACTGTGGCCAAAACACAATAATAAAGTTCCAAGATTTCTTTCTCAGAATTTTCCTACATTCGAGGTTCTTTATTTACCTTAAATATAATTTAATATGGATACCCTGGAGCATCCGTTTCATCCGTTAGTTATTGTGAAACTAGGCATTTAGTGAAATCCTAGTCCGGGGTCAGGTATGTCATGCGATTCTGAAAATTCTAGGGCTTTGGGTTGGTTGGTTGATTGGTATTTTTAGGGAATTTCACAGAATCCCTAGTTCACATACTTTCTGTAACATATACATCACCCATCCCATCTTCAATATGTAAAACTTCAAATAAGATTTGGTCATAACATAGTCTTTCTTTTAGAACGACTTTCTTGGGATTCAGGAGGATGTGGAGGTCGGCATTGATGATCAAGATCCTGAAGGTACATATTCTCAGTCAACAACCATTGTGTTGGGAAATGATCCGTTGCAATGGTCTGAAGATAACGTTTATATCTGGATGCATTTGGTTGCACAACAGTTAAATCTCGACAGTACGAAGGTGATTATTCATTAGATTCATTCATCTGGTTATTCATCTGCTTTTCACTACCCTCAAACCCCCATAATCCCCGAATTGCTTGTTGCTCAAGAAAAGGGACTCATAATGCATGTTAGGGCACATTGAATTGTTATCCTGCTATCTGTTAGTCGCATGCCGCACACAAGATTCAGCAAGGTGTTTGATTGTTGTATCGTTGTAAAGCAAACAGCACCTAGTTACTTAACCTTTACTTAAATAACGGCTCCCGTTAGTTTGCTGTGCATAAAAGGCTTATATGTATAGCTTCGGTATGAAATTCTACATTCAATGGTGTGTCATATATCGTGGGACGGCAATCGGTCCGCAAGTTATTATGGGTTGTTCAACGCGGGGTCACTTGTTACAGCCGACCCGAAATAGGTATTCGAGTTTTAAATAGATTTTTCAGGGTTATCCTGAATCAATCGACCCAATATTTTCAGGGAATGTTAGTTTAGGTATTACGTTTCATTTGTGTTCATTTTAGCATGATTGGGTCATTAGAAGTTCATTAATAAACGTTGATTGTACTTTGCCATCTAGCGGTTGGAATTTTTCTCTTCACTCAATGGTTATAAATGATGCACTAGCGACATCTAGCGGTTGGAATTTTTTACTTCACTTAACGCTAATAAATGAACTTTTAATGATCTAATCACGCTGAAATTAGCACATATGTGACGTAATAGATGAACCAACATTCCCTGAAAAAATTGGGTCGGTTGATTCAAGTTAACCTTGAAAAAAATGATTAAAAATCATTAATAAGCGTTAGGTGATGTAAGAATTTCCAACCGCTAGATGTCACTATTGTATCCTTTATAACCGTTATTCGAAGCAAAAACTTCCAACCGCTAGATGGCAAAGTACAATCAACGTTTATAAATGAACTTCTGATGATCCAATCACGCTGAAATTAGCACATATGAGATGTAATACATAAACTAACATTCCCTGAAAAAAGTGGGTTGATTGATATAGGTTACCACTGAAAAAATCTATTTTGAAACTCGAATACCTATTTCGGGTTGGCCGTAACGAGTGACCCCGCGTTAAACAACCCTTATTAACTCGCGGACCAATCGCCGTCCTACTATATATGACACACCATTGAATTTAGAATTTCCTAACGATTCTATACTTATAAGCCTCATATGCACAGCATACTATCGGGAGCCTTTATCCTCATTTCAAGTTAAGGTTGAGTAACTAGATGGTTGGTGACTTAAAAAGGGGATAACAGCTCTCATTAGTTTGCTGTGCATATGAGGCTAATAAGTATAGATTCGCTATGAACTGTTACTTTTTGTAGTTTTACTGTTTCGAAAAGTTACATGTGCTTGCGAGTATTGAACAGAATGGCTATGCATTCTCTCAGTTATCCGTCCCTCTGTAAAAAAAGTTTGGTGACCCCAGTCCTACAGGTATGTTGGGGAGAACCTGGGTCAAGAAGTACCTGACATTGGGGTTCAGGGTATGGAAATGCTAGGATTGGTATCCCTATTACTAAATACATAATTGCTATTGTCACGCCATTTTTTCCTTTGATTTTCTCCCTTACCATTTCATCACTTTTCAATCTCTTTACTTTTTTCGAAACAGATAAAAAATCTACACATAAATGGCAGAGAACTGTTAATGTTGAACAAAAAGGAATTTATCGATCGTTTACCGCATGGCGATGTGCTCTGGAGTCATTTGCAGTTTCTTATGAATCAAAATGACACTTCCGATCTGGAAAAAGGAAAACAAAAAGAAAGACAACATATTCCTAGTCAAAGTCATTCCCATAAAATTCCCTATAGATCAAGTTAGTCAGTTGGTTATTACGTTGAGTAATATTTTTTAATCTTTTCCTTCTACATCAATTTTTGTATATTATGTGGTGACATATTTCTAGATGAGACTGATAGAATCACCAGCTCCTATAGGAATTTCCAGAATAAAAAGCAGCAGGAGACTTATATAAAAAGGTTCAATTCACACACCCTGAAAGAGCAAGCTGAACGAAAGAAGTTACAATCTGTTACACAACCAAACATTAGAGGGAAAGGTATAAATTTGTTTCAGCATCTAATAATGAACTCAGTCGCATTTCTGACTCGGCATGCGACAGTAATTTAATAACAATTTTTAAAAACTATCTTAGACCCACATAAAATGCAAAATAATATGATGCACAATTCTCCTGAGCTTGCAATTTTTTGCTGGTTGTATACTAACGGTTAAATTATTGGGTTCGGTTCCGGTTTTTTAATTTTCAGAGACAGTATAGCAGTTTGCACATTATTATGTCACCGATATAGATAAATGCTTCCAAAATTGTGACTCCATTTGAGTAGTCTCAAAAACTTAATTACAACTCTGATTTACAGTCTATTGAATTTTGAATATTAACATTCCTTATAATCACAGCTTTGTCATGTGTTTTATAGGTTGCGCCTATTTTCTATGGCAATTTCTACTTGCTCTGCTTCAAGATCCATTAACTTGCCCGCGGTTCATAAGGTATACTTACCTTTCTAGTACTTGGAAATAAATGCAAGTAAATAGGTCTTTAGTTTTGGTCTAAAATGATTCGACCTATAGTCAAATACATACGGTACTTTTTAAACCTGCTCGTAAATTTTGAATAATGTAATTTTAAGTTCCGATACTAATCGTAGCCTATTGTTTCAGATGGATGGATATAAATGTCGGGGCTTTCAAGCTAGTCGACACCAAAGTGGTGTCATACCTATGGGGAAAATTGAAGCACAAGCCTGAAATGAACTACGAGACTATGGGAAGAGCACTGAGGTTAATAATAATAACATATATATTTGTCTTTCAAGTGGAAGTTAGGTGTAATAAGTACATTGCACTATAGCATAGCTTTTTTCCTTGGTAGGTATTATTATCAGAAGGGAATTATGAGAAAAGTAGACGGCATCAGACTGGTTTACCAGTTCCGTTATTTGCCAAAGGAGCTCATCGTTATTCCTGAGAATGCAATGGATAAACCGGAGCCGATTGATTTATCAAGTAGGACTTTAGTTACTCATTGTATTGTCAATCAACAGGTCTTGGAAAACATGAGGTTAAATATAAACAATATTTTGTAACAGGAGTAACAGAATGGCCAGATATGAAAGACGATTTTGTGAAGCACATTCTGGGGGAGATTCCAGTGCTTCCACTGTCTCATG
>QXVX01002858.1:13680-46145 GCA_013436065.1 Halocynthia aurantium
ATCCTATGAAAACAAAGAGGATGCAGTTTATCGTCTTACCCAGGACGCAAGAGTTGACACTTTGCATGCTTTAACTAGTAGATAAAGGGTGTTATAGTCTTGCATTTCAGCGTATACAGTATAAGTAAATATATTCAAAGTATATATAGATTTAATTCATATCAAATTCAAGAATACTGAAACATTTTTTACTTAGATCACAGGGGAAAAAAGCGCGTCTGCTGTATCCTTCGTAAGGGACAAGCGTGTTACACGATTTCAGGAACCTAACACCAGATTTATATTCGCTTTGTTCTGTCGTGCTAGAAACTTCATTATCATTATATTACAGGTGAGTTGTATGTTATAATATTTTTTACATATGATTTATTTAATGGAATATTAATTGTTAACTTATCTAATAAACCGAGTATACGTGATTTGAAACATTTGCATTGAACCCTTGAAAATGGCTTTGGTTCGGTTGAATATTTATCAGCTGATTTTTCAAACTGAACCACGGTTAAATGAATTCAAATTTCCGAATGTTCTCTCAAATAAAAAATAACATAATTATCTCGATAAATTCCCTTGTGCAATTAAGGGTACATTTCAATTATTCAATAATTGTTTCTAAATACCGCTAATAATCAAAGAATGTGATAAAATGAATAAGATGACCACAGGACCGTATGATATTGCAACACATCTAACATAAATACAATCTATTTATTCATTTTCCTCGTCATTATGGTCGAGTAATAATAAACATAGCCAATATCTGCTATCCAACACTGCATCCCATTTGAAAGCCATTATCTTAGTGACCAGTCTAATATAATACTTGCAGTTGCAAGCACTATATACAATACATGCACTTCAAACTGTTTTCATCAACACAATTAAATAAACCAATTAAAATGATTCCATCCCGTCTAACTCAATCATAATATTTTGTTCACAGACAGTAAAAATGGAAGAAATGGCAGCGACAAATAGATCACCAGAATCTGCTAAACTGTTTGAATGCGAAGTGTGTCTAAAAAGGTTCAGCAAAAAACGCAACATGCGCGCCCACATTCTGACCCACACTGAATCGAAGACGTATTACTGCGATCACTGCGGTAAATTGTTTTATGACAAAATAATTTTGCAACACCACTCGATAGAACACACAGGCAAGAAGATTCACGAGTGCGCGGTTTGCAACAAACTTTTTGCTCGTAAAGCAACGCTCGAAATACACATGCGACTACACACGGGGGAGAAACTATACCAGTGTAGCATATGCGGGAAGTCCAATGGCACACGATTCGACCTCCAGTGCCATTTACGAACTCACACCGGCGAGAAACCTTTCAAATGCGAATTGTGTAGCAGTTGTTTTGTGACTCGGTCGAGCTTAATGAGACACATGAGGCTTCATTCTGGCCTTAAGCCGTACAGATGCGACACATGCGATTGTTCCTTTGCGAGGAAGGACCAATATAGAAGGCACCTACTGAAACATATGGAATATCACTGTGAAAAATGCTATGGAACTTTTTCGTCAGTTACAGCCTTAGAGGAACATCTGCCTTGTGAAAATGAACGAAAACAAGAAGAAGAAGAATCTACAGAGCCAACAGTTCTTCAAATATTTGTGGAAGCAGAAGAGGAGGGCAATTGAATTGAGTGATGAAAAAAACTGTGCTGTTATTGAAACTAATAGGCTATTTATTTATAGTAAGGTCGATACAGTCCATAGAAGGTTACAATAAATTACACAGTTTATAATATAGCGAGACATTTCTTTCATGGTTTTTCAATTGGAAATATTTTCAAGTTGTTTTTCTTATGTTGTCTATGTGATTTTTTAATAGGAATATTGCATAGCTATGATCTTATTTATGTCAAAAGCCTTAGACCACATAATTCAAGCAGAAAATAAACTTCATGAAATAAACTTCGTTTATCAGAACTCGTCTCATTTGTTACCACTACACTACGAAAGTACTATTCTAGACAATTAGTTGGTTATTTCTTGTTGATTTTTCTTCAGGTAGGGAAATAAAGTTCTTAATAATATATATAGCATGAAGGAATGTAGGTAACGGTTTGTTTGCCTGATCGCCACAGTACAGCAAAGACAAGCAATACAATTTTTAAAACAGCTGCAGATAAAAAGCAGTAGCAATACAGAATTCACTAAATAAAAGTTGATTAACACTTAGCGAAATATCCTTACCTCAAATTGAATTCGATAATCAATTTCCTTCTACAGAAAAACAGTAATTTAAAAAGCTTGCACTTCTGATATATAACGATGTGTCTGTTGCTAAGCTCGGAAAGCTAGACCTGATTTTGATAAGTAACTTCAACAGGTAACAGGTTATCTACTATAACCTACATCATGAAATGTTGTACAAGCTAGCCTCTAGAGTCTAGACTTGAGGAGCAATAAATTTATTATACACTTAGTGGTGCCTCTATTTTTAGTACAAAACCATTTCAGGTTGCTTAACAAGCTTATGAAGGTTTAAGAAGTGTTAAAGACCTCAATAGTACTAACACAAAACCACTTGAAGAAGCAGAGCTTGAACAGAAGTATAAGGCAAATGATGGGGAGGTAATTGAAGTTAACGATGGAGATTTGTGTCTTCCATCAGGCAAAGTTCCATTTCCGGGTATTTAAATATTTCGTTTGATGAATCCACCCAGTTGTGCTCAATTCCAGTAGCAATTGTGACCAATACATAAGTTGTAGCAAGTGTGGTAATTTTAAAACTACGGTTTTACTGTTCATAATATATATCACCCCTATGAACAAACTCAGTAATTAGCCAAAACAGCCAGAATTTTTTATTTGGAATAGTCAATACAATCTGGTAGAGTTACTAGACTGCTTGAACGAAAATAAATTGTAACAATAAACGAATAAAACAATCCAATCGCTTAACTCGAGAAACTCAACAAAACAGCAATGAAACAATTATTAGCAAATTGAATAATGATCCTCAGTTGTTCTGTCATCCTGGTAGCCATGTGATATAAATTTAGAGTAACTGTTGAATTTCTTTCAGGAGATACTCACCGAAGTGATACAAGTACAAAAGAATGGGTAATTTTCATGACTAATTCCGATCCAAGAGTCAGTTTATAGGAATTTCCTAAAGACTTTTGAACGAAGTAAAATAGTTTTAAACGGTTGAACAAACTGAGCAAAACGAAACAAATCAGACAGTGGAAATAACAAAAATATCATCATATTCATTGTAGTCTCTAATCCTGAATACAGATTCGTACAATATTGAAGGGGTGCACAAGTAGAAAAATGGTTGATTAAACAAAAACTTTTAGGGGTGCGAAAATAACGTTTATGTATCCATGTAATAATAATAAGAGTTTCTAACAATACTAAACTTACTTACTAAAAAGCAGCTCCGAAAAAACAAATTATAATTTTCTGGTTTACATGGAGATCAATAACTACACTATGATCAAAGATAATTCGACCATACACAGTCAAAGAGTTGCTTTGGTAACAATAAATAAAACTTTTTTCAGCAATTGTGGTGAATTTTCGTTAGTTGAAAATGAAGTTCAATAATCATTCTGTCGCGTACACCAGGAGCAAAATTACCAAATTATTTTTAATATAAGTCTATGGATTTTGAGGAACCATTAATTTTTTCTACTTCTACACTATCATTTAGATCATGCTATTATTTCGCAGTTATATTATGTTATATCTCTATTGTCTGGGTTGAGTGGAATACAGGGATAGTAGCAACCAAATATAGCAGTAACAAGATTACGGAAGGATATCCAATTATTTTACGTAAGATACTATTAAATCTTTGGACGCTATTTATCAGGAGATAAATCAGAAAAGCCTGTAAGCCCAAACTGAACAATGAATCACCTATGTTTCAGGGATTTTTATATAAATACCCCCAATCATATCAGTCTATTTTCAGAATTTGATAATCACCTTTTTTCCCTAGAAAATGATACACTTCAGTTTGAACCTTTAACGTTGCATAAAAAAGACTAAATATAACTTTGTTGACACAATGCCCATTTTGACCAGAACAAATATTCATTACCCAAATTTTTTCAATTATCTTTCAATGAAATTGTTATCTAGACATAACATGGAACATATCCTAGATTTAGATTTTGAATGGAAGTTAATAAAATGCGGTTGTTTATGTTTAAAATTGTTGAATACAAGGTAGTAAAGCAGTTTGTCCATAAGCAACCAGGAATCAACAATTTCAAACTAGCGGCGAAGTATCAAGGACGATACCCAAGCCCCAATAGTCGTACGCATACACGGGTACGACCGTAAAAATATTACTGTATACATATTGACGTTTAGGGGTTAAATGTTAGATTGAAAAGTTAAATACCTGGGAAATAGAAGATAACCAGAGTATAGGTAAAATTCAATAATAGGCCGTTAAAATCAAACCTGTGCTACTTTACAACATTCTAATCTCCTGCAAATCCTGCCTGTTTGTAAAACTTGATCATTCCACAAACTTAAGCTGGATTTCTACAGATTGTTATAGCGGTGAAAGACCGACAGAGGCCCCAGATCCTTGAAGTCGAAAGATCTGGTATCTTTCGGTACCGGATACTACGACCGGCCACCGAAAGAGGCAAAAAAAAATCTTTCATCATATGATACTAACAGAATTACCGCGACAGCGGTGGACAATCAAAAATCTGCAAACTCCTTCGGGTGTTTCTCAGTGGTGTGGATCCGTAACTGTTCCTCCTCATAATCATCAAAGTTGCTTGTGTCTCCTGCTCCTTTATTTTTTGGAATAAAAGGAGCCTCAACCTTGATAAAGAGTAAAAAAAAGGATTACATATTATAAGTTGTATTAAAAAAAAGGATTACATATTATAAGTTGTATTCATGCATACTGTAAAGTATATTGATGAATCATGTACAGCAACCGATTGATATGAAAAATCATTCAAAAAATATCTTTTGACTATATTTATTAGTTGCTTTTTTAGATCATTACTAATTGTCGTAGAGATATCTCACCTTTTTTGAGTAGACAGCAATCCAGTCAATGGACGAGAACCACCTATGATTTTTGATGTCTGAGACACCGTTTTTCAGGTTACCGTAACGCTTGGTCAAGTCCACTTGCAGAAGATTTCGTAGAAGATCCTTCAATTCTGAGGTGAAATGAGAAGGAAAACGAACCTATGAGAAAAATTCACGATGAAAAATATCTTAGATTGAAATACAAGTCAACAATCTAGAGGTTAATAGCAGAAGAGGCATTACTTTTCCAGAGACAATTTTTTCATAAATTTGAATGGGTTGGTCAGCAAAAAATGGTGGATATCCAGCCGCCATTTCGTATATGAGGACGCCAAGCGCCCACCAGTCCACAGCCTTGTTGTAACCCTAAAAATATGAATACAATAATATGAACGCTTTAGATTTAGTCATGAGATTACTAAAACAATTTAGAAAGGCTGACAATCCAGGACCTGTCTACAAAGAATTAGCACAGACATCTAACACAAACAACCGAAGAAGCAAAAAAACCTAGAAGCCTACTTTGCTGAGAATGATTTCTGGAGCAAGATACTCTGGTGTGCCACATAGTGTCCACGTTCTGCCTTTTACTCTCTTTGCGAATCCAAAATCAGTGACCTGTGAAGAAGAGAGCGTTAGTAAAGAGTTTTGCGGATACAATAACAAAAAAAGTTCTATTGGTTCATTCAATTCAGGTTATAGTTCTGATGCTAAACTAATACTAATACTAAACTTTTCAATGCAAAACATAGGCAAAATTAGAGTTGCCAAGTCACGAAAATTTAGGTGTCAAAATCTTTGCCCAGAAGGAATTCGAGAATTTTGACTTAGTTTCTACATTTAATGTAGTGGACGAATTTTGTTCATGATTAAAATTTGTGTAAATATTATTTACACTTCGGGTATAAGTATTATATAGACTTTGGGTTGGACTGAATTTAAGTCATAGTTCAGCCGTGGCACTGTGACATCAGTGGAGGCATCGTCTATTTTTACTGTTTGGATGAGGCCATCTTAGCTAGAATGCCTCTCTATTTATTTTTTTATTATCTCCATCAAAAGGAGATGCTTTCTTTCCATTAGTGATAATAACAGATTGATTTGTTGAGTTTTATATAGTACATTACATTAGTTAAAATTCATTTTATAACCATAAGTGCAACAAGAGCTTGACCTGAATGTAACCTTCTTTGTCGATGAGTAGATTTTCTGGTTTTAAATCTCTGTATATAATATCAAGGTAGTGAAGATATTCAAATGCAAGAACGATTTGAGCAGCATAAAATCTTGAATGAGGTTCACTGAAAAAACAAAGCGGAATTGAAATTAAAAATTGATTACCATCGAGGATAACTGAAAACTGTCTATGCAAAAATGAGAGAATTCTTAGATTGGCTAATTTGAACCCGAGTGTACTCACAGAAGAGTATAATTATATGAGGTGCTTTACTGCTAGCAAGACATTGGTATTCTAATTGCATTCTGTGGTTCACTAAGATGAAGAAGTCTCGAGTCTATGCAAGGATCTTTGAATGGTTCAAAGCAGTATAAGTTACCATACATGTGTTGTGACCATATATAAGAATTATCTGGCCAACTTCATGATAGGTATAGACTGTGGAACCCCAATTCTATTGGCTTCAGCAAAATATTTTAGACTTGGCCTACAGGTCATAGTATCTTAGTTTAACATATTAAGCGCTGGAACTATTGATGACCATGGAATTATACTTGGGTATTGTACACAATTGAAATATTGATACTATTGGTGGATAAGTTCCAGATAGTAGTAGGATGGATCACATTGCTATAGAGCAGTGAAATATTATTGTAGTTATTTGTAAATTATATTACCTGAATCTTCCTATTCTTCGAAGATGTGAGAACATTTCTCCGCCAATTACATATTCGAGTACCATGTACAAGTTGCTGTTGTCCTGTAAGCAACAAATTAATATTTACTGACTTGGTTAAAGATATGTCAATGAGAAAATAATTGAATACAATAAAGGTACTATTGCATGAAGTTAAAAAAGGTTGTAGGACTATCTGCATTACTAGGGACAAAGGCGTGGGAAGCAAAGGGAGGGTAGGCTGAGATTTTTGCAGAGTAGTTTGCCTACCCTGTAAAAATGATGAAAATGATACTAAAACAAGGCCTGTTATACTCTCCAACTGAGAGTAGCGTTAAATTAATTAATATTCCCTTTAGCATCATGCATACAAAAAAAAAGTATGCTATTCATGGATATAAGGTCAAATATTAGTTTTTGTAATAAGTAACAAAATTGAATTCCACAGATGGTTTATATTATGCTATTCCGAATCTCATAACATCGACTTATTTTAAAAAGACTGCAGCTTCATGGTGGTTAACAAAAATATTTTGAAGGAAGTTAATTTCCTGTTATTGATAGCAAAAGCAGTGTGCACTACAACTAATTTCAAACCATCTCACACGCTTCACATTCAAAGGTTAAGAAAATGAAGGGAACACTTACAAATGCTTAATGCCAGATATACATTGAAATAATTTACATAGCATTACAATTGCTCAGTTATATAATCATATATAATATCCACCACAACAGAGGATACCTGACCGTAGTAAAGGGACTATGAACTAAGAATGAATGACATTTCAGCACTACTAAATGCATATAGACATAGAACATGGATTAAATAGCCAAACACTATTACAGCACTATGTAAATACACTATGATAAGGACAATAGTAACCCACAAATCTAAATTCAACATAAGAATAATGAATCGACAGTTAAGTAAGTCATGAATACAGTGAATTTAAAAAGCTGACATGCAGAAAAATTCTCCAGTTCAAAATACACCTGATGAACCACATTTAATACTTATTTACAGAATTAACAACAGAATATGTAGGTATATACGAGTGGGCATATATTAGTGAGATATATATCTCATATATTGGCCAAATATACCATATTTCCTATATTATATACACTATAATGAACATAATTATTTTCAAATAGGGGATCTCAAAGTCCTCTACCCGCTGTAGGTCCAATAGAATAACTTCTAAAAACTAAGAATCGGAATAAATTGATCATAAAATCTTTCGGGGGAATTTCCATCCAAAACATTTACCAGAAATCTAGCAACAACCGAATTTCCATCGGGCCCTTATCGATTATAATGAAATCGAGTAAACATAGTGACGATTAGAAATACCAAAAGACACACCTTAAACGAGAACTCCATACCAACGAGAAAGGGAAATTCAACGGCTTGCAATATCTTCTTCTCATTGAGAGTATGTTCAATTTGTTTCAACTTGACTACCTGATAAAACAGTTACAACAAGATTGAGGATATGGTATGTAACAGAAATACAATTTGGCAAAGGTTTTGTTCATTTCGGATATATGAATACAACTGAAAGTAGGTTTTAGTCCAGTTCATAACTCCATATCTACGGCAAACATTACCTTTTGTTTGTCTAATATTTTCATTGCATAGTAATCATCATTTTTCTTGAGTTTGACCAACATCACGCGACCAAACGAACCAGTTCCAAGAGTCTTAGTTCGTTCAAAATCGTCAAGACATGCATTGTTCTAAAGAACAAATACGATTAGTCAACCGGGATTAGCAAACACAACGCCAGATTCCTATTCCTAAGAATTGAGCACAATTTTGCCCTCTAACCCAGGGTTATATAGTTATGACTTTGAGTGGAACGACGGTACATATTTTTGCAAGATCCATAATAGATCTTGAAAGGGAAGCGAGCCTTTGCAAACCTGGTTAGTCTTTGCAAAACCAAAAATGGTTAATGGCCACCTTTTATCATCCTGGAAATCACCTCATTACCTACCTGAACAGGTGAATCCCACTTTTTCATGAAGGTCTCCTTTGCCTCAGCCAAGAAAGCTTTCACTGAAAAGGATAATAACAGATGAGATAATTAGAATAAATATAAATGGAAATTACTCTGCTGGACCAATTAATTATCACAATTCCAAATAATAAGTAACTGACTGCTCTACTAATAGCCTCCACATACCAAACAGAATCAAAGGAACATTTTCAGTTTCTGGATGTTAATTTTACTAGATATTATATACAGCAATAATTGATTTTGCAAAAAGTTATTGTAATAGATTGCAGTAATCATAGTAATCTTGTATCTCCCTATCAACAAACTACCTAGCAACTTGCATGTGTTACTTTTGTCAGAGGTTATCATATTTATTGATATTTATCCTCCCATTAGGGGGCTGTCATTCCTTCTTATCACAGTCAAGATTTACTGATTTAACAGACTCATTATCTGACAAATAATATACACAGTATAAAATTTGGGTAAAGCATTCACCCATGGTATCAATTTGAGTTGTTCAGTTCACCTATATGACAACTCATGGTAGTATATTCACTTAGCCACTTAGCCATTCCGAATAAATAGACATAATGCACATTATTTGGTCACTACAAAGTAGAGGTAAGGTTGATGTCTCTTGACTATTTACTGAATAGGAAGCTTTGGAAGTTGAGCAGAATTTACAGCAAGTCATACAGTATACAGCTCTCAAACAATTTCTAGTTTCTGCTGAGAACAATTGAAAATATATTGTTGGCCAAAGGTTCTATTTATAGTCGATCTGATAAGTCATTTAAACCGAGTGCCCTATAGAACGGTCAAATAATTGACAAACAGGTGTGGTTACGACCAAGCCCGTAATCGATTTTAAAAGTTATTTGCACAAGAGAGCATGCCTGAACTAAGATTACACACATATGGACGGTGTAATCTGACAACTACAATGGAAGATGGACTGCAGCAAATCGCCCTGACACAAAAACAAACTTGTCAAAAAGATTATTAGATCATTTAATGTTGTGAAAAGAAATCTTAGTAATTGTTGGGCCTTTTATAGACCAGACTTCAACCATGGGGAGCCCTGGCCTATACCATAACAAAATACACTTCATACATACTTGGGTCATTCTTTTTCGAGCTACTGAAAATCTTTGCCATGGTATTGGACGAGCGCTGCTATTCTTCTAACCCCGTAGCTGGGTAAGTATCCAAGTGTTTAGGAGCCTCCTGGTAAACCCTTACTCAACAGAAAACTCCTAGCCAACCAGAGACTATCGTTTTGTAATACCTTGTACTACTGCTCTATAGAGATATACAACACTGTACAATCGCAAAGACTATAATTACTGCACAAACAAAGCAACTGCAGTGTACTATAGTGATTAGCAACTAGAGTCCAGAAAAACAAGCTCTTGACCAACTTTTACAACAATCTAAGATTCGATATTGACTAGCAATGTACAGCAGTCGGTCATCTTTCACGCAGTTGGACTGTAGCGTAGTCCGGTCGATATCACTTTATGCACGCACACAACAAGAATAGGAAGAAGCCTCGTCAAAATTGATGCTTCGAAAATCAATACCAACGCTGACAGCTTCGGTTAATAAAGACAAAAAGAAAACTAGGGAGAGCAAATGCAGTGGCTTTGCTTCAAATCTCTAACAACTAATTATGCAACCCTAACAGTGGCAAATAGCCAATGAACTACACCGTCGAAACGGACATGAACTAATATATAGCAAGGAAGCTCAATTTTCCTGAGGTAAAGATTTAAATTTAAATTAATCATGAAGTACACCCTGCTCCAGGTAGATTCGTTCCAGAAAACTTGATATACTCGACGGCAAAACGTACAAGTCTACACTGCAGGTATTGATTAGGGAAAGCGACGTACAAACCGTACAGCCGTTGCTGGTGAGCTTACCAGATAAGCGGTACAGGAAAGAACATTCAGTTGCCAACGACGTAGTGTGCCAACTCGCTGATTGAACAACGATTTAAATTGCACTCAAAACTATTAGGGATATGCACATTTTTATTGATATTTATTAGCGAGCAACTGAATAGCTTTTGAATAAAGACAGACCAGGTTCAGTTAGCTAATATCAATTAATTATTGATACAGTGCGACCGGCAGCTGCATATGTACGTTTCCATCAGTTCCGACTAAGTTCATTATTCCATCTACACTGTGGTACTCTGTATCTCGCTATTGCCTGACTATTCTTTATGATGTGATATCGACGGACTGTAGTTCTAGCGCTATTGTTGGATATGTTTGCCCGTTAAAATAAAAATCTTCGCTCAAACAAAACACATTGGAATTGTCAGACAACGGTGAGGGCTCCCTTACGACCCAAAACACCTGTCGATGCGCTACAAGAACAAATATGTGCGTTATATCAAGATGAAACAGTAGAAAGATAACAGAGACTGTATCATATACCAGCAAAATGTAGATCACAGAATATTTCTATTGGAAAATAAATAGGAATTTTTGGCACGGGAACCCGGAGCTCACGACTGTGTACCTAGAGCGCGGTTTAGCGAAAAAAGCAGCTAATCTTAAAGACAGAAACATATTCTCTCTCTGAACTACTTAGTGCTTTTCTACGATTATATAGTTCTGTGGGCAGAAGATAGCATCAAGATTCTAATCTTATATATCATGATCATAATGCTGTAATGGTAACCGTGGTTCACAACAAAAGCTTATTATCTACCAAGATAATACACGAGAATCGCAACTTGTGAGGGCGGTATAATAAAAGGGATATCCGGGGTCCCAGCAGTACATCGTCAGTAAGGGAACAGTTCAAATGTAATATATGGAAATAATAACACACCCCTTCATCAGAGCTTGCAAAGTAGACTTTATAGACTTCGAAAAAATCGAATTCATTTGCAACACTCTGCTTCTGGTGAAGTCGCACTCATTTACAACTTGCTAAAATAGCGCAGTGTGAAGGGACATATAGCGAGGTATACGTGTCTACACAGGCCAACAATAATAAATATTGGCAATCGATAGTCTACAAAATACATAGCTTTTTCGTGAGAAATAGATCTTCAGTAAATCTTAGGAGAAATTTCATTTCAATAAGATTCATCACAAGCATATATTCGGGAGAAATGACCAACACCAATCCTATAAGATTTGCAAAGTCGTCCTAATTAGCACTCGGCATATCGACATAAAAGTCAATAATACCACATGACTTACGTCATTGATTGACGTCATTTGGATAAGGGCAGACGAAGACACGGAATTATTGAGATATAATTGTGGAAAAATGTCAATTCTCACAGGAGAAGAATAACAAGAACAATACATTGTATTACTTGAGTATGGAGGAATGTATGACCATTTGTATGGCTTACATATACAGAAAAGCTCGTTAGCTCGAAGTCGAGGGGAGCACCAAATTATTTCGAGCTAGCCAATCATTTAATTTTTAATAGGGATTTTACCGGGGCAAATAAAAAAACACTCACAGGGAAATTCTTTATCAAGAGACTATATGAGGAAAAGTTGTTTAACTTGTGCATTACGTAATTCCATAAAATATCTTTACTCAAACTACAGTAGACTCCAACTACCGGTAGTTTTATTTACCATACACTTGACTTCTAATTATAACATGCAGAGAACTCTAGTGCGGGGTCAACAGTATTCCATAACAAGTATAGGCGTCTTTTATTGAATCAGTCTCATATCGTCGCGAGCGACATCTAGCGGTAGTTAGAGAAAGAATTTCTAGACTTATACGATGTAATTTCGATAAGGGCAAGGCGGAAACGGCATTACTTTATCCGTTTATTGACCTAATGGAGAAGTTAAGATTCACCTGCAATCTAGGGATCTTGAAAATTTATCATTTTTAGAGCCAGGATAGTGAAAGCAAATTGGTATCGACCAATTGCAAGATAACATTTTTCACAGTGACGTAGTCTTCCAATACATCAGATACAATATTGATTGCGGGCCTACAATGAAATTAAATTACTGAATTATATTAGTACAGAAAGAGAAAAATGTTACAGGCAAAATTACTGAAATTTAAATGATAGCCGCGAGATTGCAGAACAGGATTTATCGCAAAATAAGTGAACGAAAATAGAAAATTGTGTCCATAACAAAAAGGTTCCTAACTGCATCTAGAATATTTTGTATTCCAGATATAGTCGGATATTAGAATGGTTTAAACCTTTATATTATCCTTGATAAATGCTATACAACTTGAAGGTGAGTTCTCAAATAGAACTAAGATTCAGAAGCGCCCTATTTTTGGTAGGTTCGTGTGCTGTCTAATAGAATAAGAATAAAAATCTTTGCTAACTGATAGCGGTAAAGACAGCAGCAGGCCATTGAGCGACTGTCTGCTTCCATATATAAAACGATTACCATAGTCCGCTTAGTGAAGTGAGTAAAAGGAAGCCACGAACTCTGCCATTCTATTAATAGCATACCGGGCGATGATTTTGAATGTTTTCCGCTTTTCATTTTAGAACGCAATAGACCAATACTGAGAGTAAGAGAGGAAATGCATTGTTAAAAAAAATCTGCATCAAAGCATCAAATTCAAATACCTAGCCAACGTCTACTGCATACATAGCCTAACTCAATCACGTACGAATGGAATGACTGTCAAGTAATGATAGAGGTAAAATGCACACGCATCAATGCGTTTCAATCAACAGTAACGTTACAAAACGACCAAAAAAATATCCTGAAATCTAAATTCATTCACACAAAAGCTAAATTCTTCATTATTTTTCATTAAAATATTCTTGAATTTTCCACTAAGTCACTGCTGTGATTGGACCTGATATTCTTGTACACGAAATGACCCGAAAAAGACACTGAAAAACCTTGAATCGCGTTAGCATTTGCTACTCTTGCGACCAGGCCAGAACCGTATTTGGACAATCGCAAACAGCTTGATTAGCTGCAAAATACTTGTAAACAAAATTTCTAACATGGGCTTGGAATTTTTTTTTATTTGTGACGGTGTGGGTAATGTCTCCAATTCATGTCAAGATTATCCACTCCGTAATTGGACTTCTTAGTATTTCGGAATGAAAAATTATTTAGTATTTGTTATCAGTTCTAAAACACAGTAAGATAAAGTCAAGGCGTATCTAAACAGTGGGGGTAACTGATACTGTCGACCACATACGCCCTGAACAGTTCGACAGCTTGTTTACAAAGCTAAACAGAAGAAAATATACGAACGAATGAGAGTAGCAGTCCGTATAGCGGAACGGCTGTTTGCAGAAACAAGCTGAACATATAGATTCAAGTCAAACGGGTTTGGTGGCAAATATTTTACAGAGTTACGGTTGATATATTCGTAAAGAACAGGCAGCGTACCGTAACATGCGAGCTTGCTAGTACTTTAAAATGAACCCCTAAATATTTCTGTCCCAAGTGTTATACGGTTCCGCTTTTAAATACTGTATCTGCACTAACTGACATCTGTCTGAGCTAACTGATATATGCCTAAGCCCTAAGCTAACAGGATAACATACAGATGAACATAAAGTGTCTAAAAACGTTATTTCAAGTCACACATACATTTATTCCTAATAACATATTCCGTATATTAGACTTTAGTGAATCCTCCAATGTAAAGGAGTATATGCAGATTGTTTTTCAAATTTAAGAGTTCGAATTCTCACCTCGTAATGTTATATTTTATGCAACACATTAAAATTAGACCATCCACATTCATGTTCTCATCATGCCTGAGAAGTGTCGAACGAGTATACCCTATCCCTCGAAACCAATAATATATTAAAACTATTAAATTCCTGAATAATTCAAACATTTCAGAATGGTTTGGGATTCGAACACGGAGGATTCTGAATTCTGAGCTGTCTAAAATGTACAGATCTTTCATTTCCTTTACATGCATTTTACTACGCCTTAATTGCGAGTACCGATTGTTGAAGTATGGTATTTAAAATGGAAATAAAATATATGTTTCTACTTACTACTATTCTGATGATCATCTTTGTTAACCTTCGGAGATTTATGGGATGCATCCTTTTTTCCAAACTTAAACGGGAACATTTTGCTCGTAAGTTGTTTACTGTAGCAGGAATAAAGTTAAAACTCCTTAATTCCTTCGTATGTAAGACTACAATTGTAAAACGCCTCTGTTATTCAACACAATTCGTTGTAAACGGCTTTCTGCTAGCGCACAGGTCGCTGTAGTTGTTTTTATGATATTTTCGGTATTGTCACCAGCATAGAGAATAGTCGTCGTCTGTTTATTCTTCTAACTGCAGCAACTGCTCTGTGTGGTAAAGACAGGCTTCCGCTTTGCTATTATTTCAATAGTTCCTGTTGCATAGACGGTACACGTACAATCCTCCACAACAGCAGTGCGCTCTCGATGAAATTGTTCACAAGACGCCGGTCGAATATTCCAGTTAACAGTATTGTAAAGAGTCATCCACTAATAATGTATTCTAGTCACCGAAACACTGCTTTAATTAATACATGCTGAATTAACTAACAGTAGAAATCGGTTTTTGCATATGGACCAATGACCACGTTCACTATCAAAGAAAAAAGGTCGGTGAAAGCAAACCAAAGGCAAAATCGATATAGGCTACGCGCGCGTGTATAGTCAAACAAGCGATTTATAATTTATACATAAAAAGGTCCAATGTGACAGCGAGATCAATTGCTCCTGCCTAATTGGAAAAGAAAATAAGAAGGACGAGGGATGCCGTCAGACCACAGATAAACATTGACAAACAAAACGCTAATCAGAAAAAAAGGCCATAAGTCGTATAGTATTAGGAAGAGCAACAGCTGACATAATGATCACATTTTTATCAATAACAGATTTAATTTAAATTCCAATTATTCAAATCACACATTCATTACTCTGTGTGCATTACGCATACCGATGGTTGATTAGCGGTAAGAGAAAATGGGGGTACTGCAGAAAAGTAGATAATTATTCAGTAGTTTAAATAGTTGTACCACCATGGCACTTCCTCGGTCTACTTTTAACGTAAAATTTCTGGTTTTTCTCCATAATTCAGCCTGCTCCTACTTAACAGCCTTACCGAAGCCTTAACCTTAACCAAGTGCACTAACAAGAACAGTGCGAAGAAAAAGGATTATAATCACAAAGTTTACGGCCAACTAGACACAAAAGAAGAAAACAGCATACCTGAAAAAATTCACAGTAAACAAAGGGTACAATTACCGTACGTTTCCAATAGCCTATGAACGGAGAGGCGTCTGTCTATAGCACAAGTTACATAGCTCAATTTAGCTAATACGAACGATAAAATTAGAAAATAAATAAGTCTTTCACACGAAATTGTATCAATAGGTTGTCAAGGCGCCATTTATTTTCTCTTCTTCTTTTCTAAATTACCGAAAATTGAAAGACGCATTTTCAAGTTTGTGGGGTGACAGTACGGTAACTCATCAAAATGCTATGAAATGAAAACTATAAATCAATTCGACATGAAATAATTTCACTGTACTATAATGCGAAACCTAAATCTATTTGCGTTTGTACTGATCCAAGTACCGTTTATTTAATATTGTTCGATAGCTTTAATACAACATACTCCCTTTAGTAAGAAGGTTTTTTCTTTGCCAGTAAACGTCACTATCAGCATACTGAATATATGCTGAAGCGTGTAGCTTAAACACCAAACTCTCTTATCTCAATGACATATCTTACAAATAGAACGCAGTTTTAATTGAAAGGAACAAGTAGTTAATTATTGATTGTTTGCATTACAAGGCGGTTCACGTTGCCGTCCTTCAATGCACTGTAATGCTAATCTTCAAAACTCTACGCTGTCCCGATATACATCGTGGACCAACCGCGATAAACACATCACAAAATACACCACAGTAAGCTCGAAATTTGGAGAATAAAAACGCATTTTCCTTCAAAACTGAATCAAGTTGCCTGGCAATGTATGAATTATTAAAAACGCTTATACCTTAACATCTCAAAATGTATGTTCTTCACGTTGTAGTTTATATTACGTGAGGCTATGAAGGCGAGATTTTGCGCAGAGGGCCCCCTTCCCCATTTGCGAGGTCACAAGCTCGTTAAATTAGGACTGGGGATGTATTAAATGGCAATGTCATTCCTTATTATACGTATTTCTATTAATATTTTTAATCTATATTATGGATGGTACTCCTGCTTACATACTTAGACATTGTGAATCTGTCAAGTCTGAAACATCAACAAGACTGAATATAGACCAAACAAGGATTTCCCATTATCGATGAAACAAGGTACAGTCTTACCTTGTTAACGAGCCACGTAAGCTAAATGAAAAATAACCCTTGTGCAGAGCTGCTAAAAAATACGCTAATTCTTTGGATTATCCCTGACTCAGCTAGTCTCATTCGACTCTATTGGGACTCTCGCTACAGATTCGGTGAGCTGGGAAAATAATGAAAAACTGAATTGTCCAGAAAATGAATAGCTCGCTGCGTAGAGGAGAAGCATATCTAACCACAACTATCTCAAAAGTGAAAATAAAAATGGAAAAAAATCCGTTCGATACCAGGAGTTTTGTACAGAACTTTTAAGAAACTTAGTCGGGCAAAACGCTGTGGTTGTAACGGTCCAATGAGCTCCTAATTTATTGAGACACCAGTCCCGAGATACTACGTCAAAATTCAACGATAAAGTGTGAAAATAGTTTGCACAGCAAATAAACACAGATCGTATCTATACGCTACAGACGAAGGAAGCAAGTAAAATTATTCATGTAACAGATACTAGGCTAGATACTGAATAAAAGGTAATACTTTCGAATTCATTACAATCTTAAGTGGTTTCAACTGTTCAGAAAAGGAAAACGAATTATTTAATTATTCATGATACTATTTAACGCGGTTATCATTCAGTGACAGGAAACTAGCATTACGAAGCAATATCGAATATGAAATATATTTTAAATGTCACTAATGTGCTGCATTTATTTTTTTAAACCTATTAGAAAATGAAAAATAAAGTATCCCGACTACAAGAGCAATATAAAATTATCCATGCTATATTCTTATATTACTAAAAAGGATATCTCTACAATTTAGTACGTACTGAGTGAGTGTGTGTCCAGCGAGGCGTGCAAACCCACACGTCACGAGTAAAAAAGGATTTGCCTCCCTGAACATATAAATCATCTACCACCCAGAGGAGAACTGGATATAGGCACTTATGTAGCAATATAAGCAACAATGTATATCACAGGCAACTTGAGTTCTAGCTGCTACATCTCAAGTTTACAGAGTATAAAAAACAACTCTGTAAAAATCTTGGTAAACCCGCTTACCCTGCCTCATTGCTTTCAATGCCTACTTTTGTTGTACAAGTCGCACCCCTAATCTTATGTATTGAGTTTAGGTACAAAAATGCGACTTAAACAAGAGTAAATACGGTATTCCTCAATACAGTTTCTTAACTCAGAGATACAGTTTATAAACCACCTGTCCATAACTAGTAACGGTTTCGTAGGCTCGATTTTAACTAATAAAAGATCTAAGTATCAATTGAGGCCGCGATTCCAAACTGTGTACTTCGTACGGTGGGTAGCATCTGTTTCTGCCTTCACCGCGTATTTACTGACATTAGGTACATAGGACTAAAAGCTCACACACAGTACGACGGTACGGTTCAAATCTACCTGTCAGTCAGAGCTACCAGCCAAAGCAAACCAATAACCACGCAAATAATAACAGACTCGACTTCTCAAGTCGGAATCAAAAAGTAATCACATAAATTATATCATAGTAATTTTATTTTAAAAGTTTTACTGCCCTGTCAATTCTCCAGTCATATATTTAATGCGATATAAAAGTATGCTGACATGTAGATATGTCGGTCAGCGACTATATTTACAGACCTGCTAAATATAAACTCAAGCTAACTTAAATTACCGGTATCTTAAATGTTATGTTAGTGATAAAGCATTAGCGAATCGCAGAATAAACATAACAGGCCTCGTGTTGGTTATACAGTACGAAAGACATTTTAAACATATTAACCGGGGCAATTAGAAGGCAATTCTGCTACAGTATTGTCGGAATTTAAAATCTATGATTATAAATCACTCTACGACAAGATGAGTAAAGAAAAGTTATGTAGTTTAGAGCATAGAACATAGAGAAAACTTATTAAAATACTGTAAGCAGAGTCACTATTACTGACGAGTGACTGTAGTTATATATAGCGCGTTGGATAGAACTTTCGTTCCTAAATTACCATGCTACTAAAGCCAACGTCCTTTATCTATATACTTGATGACTCATTTCCTAGTCTATCTTAGCTTAGCTTAGCTATGAAAGCAAGCCAATCACATTAGGTTCTATTGTGAAACCGCAATGCAAACCGACCGAGCTTAAAACGTAGTGTGTTGGCTTAAAAGGCCAGAAAATCTCTTGAAATACCACACTACATTACCACCTCTTATGGACAGTCGAAACAGACTGCAGAATATAAGATATACTGGATGTCGGGCCAACTGAATAATAAATAAGATGTAATTTAAACTGCAAGTATATGGTACCTAAGATGAACTATTGCTTGCGACATACATAGCTAAGTAAAGAGAATGAAACTTGAAAACGTATTATTAACATAAGCATACAGTATAGGCATAAAACAGAAAGCGTATTAGTAAGAATTAATATTTACTATCAATACATCTGTCTGAACATTAGTATCATCTCAAGCTCATTAAAATGCTGCATATCATTTAAACACGACAACTAAGGTACTTACTCAACTGAACTACTGACAAGGACAAATCCCAGTTGGGCAATGAATATAGCTTGTGATCTGAAATACACCCACCTCCGCAGAACAAGCAAACTACGTACGTTTCAAGTAAACTAACACTGCGGCGGAACGGAAAAAGATATTGTATTTCAACTACATAACTTGTCAAGCCAGAGAAACACTGCGGATCGAGTTACTTAAGGTATGAGATTTGCTCTGATGCAAAAGCAATTTCCCTGATTACATACGTCATTTACAATAATCAAAATAAATAGCTGGCACGACAACATATGTCCAGAACTGTTTTCAAATCATTTCGATTTCGATTTCTCTGCAGTCACTTCCCCCAACTAATAAATACAGCCACCATTGCTTAAAGATTAACGCAGTAGTCGATAGTAGGAACTAGAATTGCAGTATACCAAACTGCAACGCAGTTAGCTTCACCAAAAACAACAATAATAACGCTTATGAAGAGAGCTCATTGCCTATACCACTTAAAGGCGATGGAGAACAATAGGTTTCCAAGTAGTAAAAGACACAGTAAGCAATCGGAGCTATGGCAGTTCAAAACGAAGCTCGTTCACTTCTGATAAATGTCACGGAACATGCCTCCAGCTATGTTTTGCATGAGCAGGCTATTATTATTTCCGTACTGTTTAAGGCAGACAGTTCTTTTTCCTGCTCAAAAATAAACGAAGTCATGAAATGATATAGTTGAAAGTTTAATTGGGCCTTTTCAAAAATAAATAAACCGAAATCTGAAAGATAAAACTCATTCTCGCCATTCTCGCTAAACCACAGCCATAACCTATAGCTATGCACTAAAAGCCTAAAAACAACAACTAAAGGCTCTTATCTAGAGTTTATTTAGTCGAAGAAACAACGAGGGTACGGGTGTAGTCCCTTGACGAGTGTGTTACGCATTCTTGTGAAACTATTCCCCTATTTAGCGTTTGCAGAGAAAAACTTTTCAGCTCAGTGCGGTAAAAACCAATTAAATTAACCCACTGCGGAACGCGCAAGCGACAGGACACGACTATAGGCGGGCCAACGTGCAGAACGTCGTCCGTAATGGGTTATAAGTTACGTAGGGCGCTATATCCGGCTCATACTCAGTTACTCTATTCAATGCTCGCAGGGCAACTAACTAAAGGAATGTCAAAAACCAATACGTTGCATGAAATTGAAGAACTCGCTCTTTAGGGGAGAAATGGAAGCAGCGGCGCCTCCATATTTAACTTTGACATTGAGATGAACGATGCTACATGGGATATGCATCAGGACCAGCGCCGAAAGCGTGCAATACCTACGCGGTCGTCAAGGATATTGACATTTATCGATTTCTTATATGATATAAAAGATTTAATTGGTAAAGGTGGCGAAAAATAAGATGATAAAGCAACAGCTATCGTATTTTGGATACACCTAGTATTGATATAAAGCTTTGTTTAGCTGAACAATCTGGAATTTTAGAAATGTTGTGGATATCACATAAAGAAATACATACGAAGAAATGCCTTCGCCGCGCTTCATGCCTTAGAATTTGGCATGGAGGATAATAATTACGACTTCGAATAATTCGCACTTACGACTGTTAGATAGTCTGGATTGGACCATTACTTCCTTTCAATATAAAACTGATACCCGGCAACTTTTCATACTTTGATGGACTCGATCACTTGACAGTAACAAGAATATTCAATTATATTCTGCAGCCAGGTCGTTAGAACGGAACCTGGTCCTTACGTGAGAAACCCTGTATTTTTAATTCCGTGCTACCGATTAAAGGGCAAGATTTAAAGCTGTGACTGAAACTATTGTAGCTATCCCTATCAAATAATTAATAAGTCCTAACAAACTCAATCGGTCGATCAAGGGCTACGCACGAGCTATGCTGCTGCGCATTATTCATTCATGAGAATGCATCCAAGGTGAATTTCTCAATAACTGCGACAGCAATACCATTGAGACCTGCGTACATTATTTCTAATGACGTCTTTGTCGTCGTGTAATTAAAATGAAATTTGCCACATACGTGTGCTCCTTTTTGCCCGTTTAGAAATTAGCAATAATGAATACAATATATGTCAATGTCTCCCTGAAAACGAAACAGAAACCGGCCCCATACGGGAACTCCCTATGCCCTATTTCCAACCCAACCCTCTGCCCTCTTATTCCCCAATCATATTATTGAGATATCAAAATAAGAACTAAGCTCCAAACTTGAAATTTCACAACCATTAATCCTCCCAAACAAGGATTCTACTTGCTTCCCGTAATACAAAGCTCGCCCCGTTACAGGTTAAATACAGCTTACGCGATACGCGATTGGGTTGTATCATTAAAACATTCCATCCACTGCATAGGAAATAGATATGTATTGTATAATGACCACTAAAGTTTGTCTGTTTGTTTGTCTTGAAACGACTTCACCATTCATTTAGGAATCTTTAAAAAAATGGCACAAGGATCTAGATTCTAGAACTCTGAGATGATCTAGCAATTATCTCAGTCAGTCAGTCAGTCAGATAAAAAGCGCCACCTAACGGATGCTGTCTGAACATTAAGTACCCAGAAACCAATTCCTTTCACCACGGATAGATGAATGGTATTAAATACAAAGCCGAAGTTAAACACAAAACTCTGAAAACACTACATCACCGCAGTGGCCACATAACCAACAATCAATGCATTTAACGATTCAAGTCTTTTCAAGAAAGCCCTTATGTTGGAATCACAGCGACCGACTCGCGTTCTGCCTAAGGCTTGTGGCCATTCATTTAATCTTCGTTTATTACGGAGATAAGTCGCTCCTCTGAAGTGTCTCGCTAAACTAACAAAAGCTCTATATCCGGGTCTAAGTAATACTTCCCCTTAATCTCCAGCTGTACGAAAATAGTATTCTGCTTGCTCCTTTATAATTTAGCTAAAGTAACACAGCCCAACTAAATTATTAGGTTAGCGAAAGAACGCCCTCCTTATAATTTATACGGTAAACTCTATCCTATACCGTACACCCTTCACAATACGACTGAAATGCAAACTAGACCGAATGTTATACGAGCTCTTCAAAAGCGAATCTCAACAACCGAAAAACCACGCTGTTTAGCTTAATCAAACAAAGAGATAATGAGGACCCTTTTGGACATGCCGATGCGCAAAGTGGTCTGTTTCGTCATCTTTAAATGCTACGTATTTAATACAATTAATCTACCACAAGTCCTCCCAAAGTTATTTTAATTCGATATGACGTGAAACTGAAGCCATTACGTTAAAAAATACAAACGTAACACAACAAGCTGGACCAAAAAGTCTGTAGAAAAATAGCTTGAAGGGCAAACACTAGAAAGTCTGAAAACTTATTTGTCAACTTTCTTCACACAATTTTGTTATGGTCGAGTAGGAATATTATAATATTCAAAGGCGCGGATCCTCATACTTCTTATTAAGTAAGGCCCCAAGTTGAGGGGGAATTTTTTTTGGAACCCAAACAAAATTGAACAACAAAATAAAGAAAATCAAAATATCTTCTTGTGACTTTCAGCACTTCCCTTATTATAATTTATTCATAACGAAATTCCAAATGGCTGATCTTTATTTTCACTTGTTACACTGTCTTCACATTCACATTTAGCAATCTTCAACCACTCATCCATTTTGAAGGGCTAAATCAAGTACTTTTCTATATTCTACTGCATAATAGAACTTATAAACTGTTTATAATTTATGGCTTTAGGAATGACATTGTGTAATCACCAATCCAACTAGGATAATGAACAAGACAGGACTCTGGGACTGGTCTAGCAGCGTCAGAGCAATTAACAAACCAAGAACTATCGAGTTACATGCTGATTAAGTCAGATTAAAGACGGAATGTCACAACAGAATAGACCTTAAAGTTGAATAATTGCGTAGTGTCTTGAACTTTTCTGTGCGGAGCTGAGGGCTCCACGGAGCCCTGTTTGGGAAACCCTGTGGGATGAATTTATCAGGAATGCTCAAAGTAGAAGACTCTTCTTATTACACAGGATTAAGATTATTATACAAGTCAAATATTCTAGATTATTGAGCAGTTATAAATGAAGGATTTTCAGCTTCTCTAAATAAACACAATGGACTCTAATCTCTGACACACTGAACTTGTTGAATTATTCAATGCCTAGGCTTACACATTGAAACAATCAAATAATTCTAGCAACAATATTCGGTTAAATTTTAATTTGTTCACTCACCACTTTCTGCTTGGTCTCCTTTCTTCGTTGGAGCATTCCCCATCGCGGATCGTTTTGATTCTTCGAATCGATTCCAGAATGTCTCGAATCCTCTCGAATCAGTAGAGCTGCCGTATGTATCAGTTCTAGATAAAACTACTGTACCACATTAGCTGGAAAAACAGTTAACACACAATAATTACTGAAAATTTAGTATAATTTTTTGAGTACATTACTGAAATTTTTGAACTACAATGGAGACATTATGAACATATTTTGTTTCCAAGGTTCAATAATTATTACAGCAGTACTTTTTCAATACAATCAACACTCGGGAAAAGTAAAGTAGGTCTACCTCATTCTTCAAGGTTACGGTTACCAGCAAAAAAGGAATTATAACTGAAAAGAACTAGAATTTTCATTACAACTTCAAACCCACATAATAAGATAGAATACATATAATAATATATCAGCACCTTCCAGCTCATCTTTATTTTGATTCAGGGTGATTTTATGTAATTCTTTCTGTTCTATCAGTACATTATATTTTGCAAACGATGCATGCAATAAACCCGCATGGAAACTATTTGGCAAACACATGGAATTCTTGTCGAAACTACTTTATATATTCCAGTAATGCGTAAATAACTGTGAACAATGCACTTAATACGCTACGCTCAATGGAGCAGGGTGATGGGGATTAACTATAAAGCGAGTATACGTATTAGTATAACAAAAAGCTTCTTGGAGATTCAAGTCACTCAACAAAGATACCTGTACAAACAAATCCCCCTCTCCGTTGACAATCAAACTCTTTTTACATTCATTAACATCATATTGTTAATTGTTTACTCAGAGACAATGTTTGCAGTGCAGTAACTCAGTAATAAATCTGAAGGAACAATATCATAAAAAAAAATGTGTAATGATAAGCTATTAATTTTATGAAAAATTTGGTTTTTATGAGGAGAATTAGAGCTCATAATTAAGAAAAAAATAGTAACCTCAAGAAAAAGTCACTGGAATGTTAAAAAAGAACCAAAATCACAACTTTGTATGGATGTGGTTTCGAAACAAATAAAATCATTTATACGAGGGCAAAGCTTATAAACTTTTGACCCCAAGTAAACATGAAATGAGAAGGTAATAGAACTGGTAATTCATTGGGTAATATATTTTACTATCATTTTAATGTATTTGGTACACAGATGAGTAGATCCTTAATGCGTTAATATTTTGAAATGTGATATAATAATATTACTAGTAAATCCGTCACACAAATGGCATGAAACTCACCCACAATTTATATATTCTGGTATATTAAGCAAGTTTTGTGATATAACACATAAGCAATACACATATAACTGTAAATAATACGGAAACTTCAAACATATGAGCTTCCAAACTGGTTACAATGAAAAGAAATAAGTACTTAGTGGACTATTTGGGTTAGGTTACATATGCCCCATCATGAACAGATGTGTCATGCAGATATACTAGGTCTAAACGAAATCCATTATCTTTGACATCATTAAAGTTATGGCGTGGTTCAATGAGTTTTCCATTGCCTGGCACTCTCGCTCTTTTCAATCTTCCTTTAAGTTAAGAGTAAGTATCATGGTACTTTTTTATTACCAGTCTCGTATGCACTACTGTACATTCCGTAACGATGACTTCCCTTTTATATCTGTACATTCGACATCTTCGATTTCTATCACTTAACTCATGCAAAACAACCAAGGCACAAGGAGATCCCGGTACCTCAATCCCACAACAAACAAAATTGCTTTTTTCAATAGGCTGCTATTCCTAAGAGACACAGTAAACTGTCTCAGCAATGATTCGTTAAATATAGTTTATATAATCCTTTCGGAATCTCTTACTTTTTGCTTGTAGTCAACTCTCGTGGTTAAATGTATACGCGCGAATAAACGAGTTTCTTATCAGCCAAGTAATATATTAAACCTTCGCCCTGAGGCATTCGTTGAAACTAAAATTATACTTTCGCGTCATCGACGGTGCTCTGATCAAAATGAAAAATTTCCATCCCGGAACCACCTTGCAAAATAGCAAACCAAACCAGCCACCCAGACATGTTTCCAATCCATATTACGCTCCCATAGGAGTTCTACTTCCTCTGCAAACAACATCTTATCAATCACTAGTGGCATTGGATACACAATGCATGACATATTTCGACGTTCAACGATTTCCGACAATTTTACTCGATATTTTGCAATTTCAAATTCAAAGTACCTGATGCATCAATGGCTTGCAATAAAATACATGGCGCCAAAAATCGAAAATTATTTGTTACGTAATAAGCACTACGGTAAGTGTATTCCGCTCATGCGTTGCGGATAAAATAGATAAACATGAATAACTCACGTAAAGCGTGTTCCACGAAATTCGCCCCTCGAATTACGCAAGTTTTTAGTGTATGTTAACCTATGTCCAAGAGGTCACGGTAATTCTCGTACTAATTCTTACGATGGTATATTACGTTCATACGGATAATACAATTTTACTGCCACCAAAAATACAGTACATCTTGAACAGATTTTAGGCATCTATTTGCTGCAAACTGTATTCTAAGCTTAATGTCTGAAAAACTTTAATACATTGCCCAAACTAGAAAGTACATTGTAAAGTTTGAATTAGCAGTAAATATCCTGGATTACGGCATTACGTAATACAGCAATGTACAGCACTTTTTGTATACACAGCTTACAATGTCACGTATTAAATCCCTCAGCCTAAGCCCTAAATCACCTGAAACCGCTTCCAAATTACTTCCACAATACAAACGTCAAACGAGCAGTTTCGCTGCCCGCTGACACTTTTTCAATTGCTTCCATTATATTTTCCTGTTACGAGAAGCTCTTGAAACACGATACTCTCGTCCTTTGTAAGGGACGAAATCAGAAAAGCTGATGTTTATCGCTTTGATGAATTGAAAAAAAAACGTTAATGAGGTCGAAAGAACCGAGCAATATCATTATTGCAAAGCGTGATATATCTCTAGCAACAATAACCGTGTCCCTGAGGACTGCTTAAATTGCTTGAACTAAATCCCTTGGGCAAATGCTATAAATAGCGGCCGCGTTCTGCAAGACCGAGAGAAGAATCAACGTAAGATTATTGCTGTACCTGTACTATTTCATTGTAAAGCCATTACGGTATTTTAAATACAGCCAATAAGGCAATGCCGTCGAGCAAAGGTAGAATTGGCAATCCATTAGCATTAAAGAAATCGATTAACAAGGCAAATTGACCAAATAGGCTTCCAAATACTTTACTGAAATACACGACCATCGCGCTTCTCACAAGATGCCAAATACAGTAGTTTCGTTTTCGTATCGACTATAGGCGTGGATCGCAATCTAATAATGAATAGTTTTTTGGATTCAACAACAATTGAGTATTAAGTCAGAGTTAATTTCTTTAGTTGAAGGCAAATATAATCTTCATTCCAGGTGTCATATATTCAACCCAAAACTTCCACAGAGTACAAGACATGAAATTGCACAAAAAATTAGACAGCTACAAACATTTGGCAACATATAACCGCTTTAGTAAAAAAAAAACATAAAATGGTGTAATTTATCAGAAAATTATTGCTAAATAAAGAGAGTTGAAAAGCCAAAAATAATGCATTGAATTAAATACACCTTACCAAACAGCAAGCATTTCATAACAGCTAGAGACGTGACAACGTGAAGGATGTTCCATTCCAAATCAATTATTATCATTCAATATAAGCTAATGATGATGTTGCCAGTAGTCTATAAATTTATTACCTGTTTAAAGAAGATTATCGTTTCTAACACTACATATTATTTCAATTTTTAAACTTACCATTAAACTAAAAATAGGTAAAAAGTTGAATAAATTCTCCCTCTGAAACATTTTACAAATTATAAATATTTTTTTATCAAGTTTAAGAACTTCAGGAACACCCTGTATTATAACAGTTGCACACATCAACAGATACAAAGACAAACAACACTAAATCAACTGTTTTAGTTCCCCTTTAGGGATCCAATAGTTCAAATTCATGTACCAATGATTCCTGTGAATGTTTGTGCTTTCGTTTGACGACAGGAGATGAAGACTTTTGCCTCATGAATTTGGGATAAAAATTTGAAGAAGGCAACAACTTGCTGAACCTTGAAGTTTCCGGAGAGATTTTCCGTGCTTTTTCTGTTCGGGAAGTGCTTTCGACAACATCCAGAGACAATCTACTATGGTTCGGAATGGTGCTGTCGTTGCAGTTGTCTAAAATGACCATCTCATCTATTTCATCGAGTTTCGGTTTCTCTTTTTTTACAAGCATGTGGTGATCGTGAGAGCTACCATCTAGAATCTGGCACATTGGATATTTCATATGCTGCTCGGAGGGAGTTATTGAATTGATAGCTTCCTGTTTAAAATTTTCATAGTCTTCTGCATTTTTGCAGTAAAATCCAAAGCAGCAACTTGGGTCTACCTTCTTCATATTCGTCTGAGAGTTAGGTTAGAATAAGGTGCATTAGATAGGCAGTGGTAGGGATTCAACTGGTTCTCTACTACTTTACATCCCTACGTTTTCTACTTTACATCTCTACGTTTTCTGACAATTGAATTTATGAAAAAAAATATGAAGCTGATTACATGTAAAACTTTAATTATAAAACTATTCAGCAAATGGTTCTGCAGACTTTTGTAATTTTACTAATAGGTTCGCGAGAACCAATGAAAACCACCGCTGGGAAGAGTGTTTCAGCAATCAGCTACTGTTAATAGCAGTAGCTTAGTATCAGTGGGCAAATAGAGCATGCTTAAAAATAGTTTTCATTTTTAATTTACACACACTACAGTCAAAAATGAATAGTGAACTAAGTACCTTGCGTACGGACGTCGCGTGATAGTTGTGTAAATTTTTCTTGTATGTGTATAGCGTGTCTGCGACTTGACAGTAATGAGGATCAAGGTAAAGCAACGACTCTTCTGAATAGAATAAAAGTTATACGAGGTTAAAGAAAGCATGACTGTGGAGTCGGAGAAATTTTTGGGTAACTGGAATCAAATCGTAGATCAATAATCTCAAAATTATAAAACCGTTAGTGATATCACCTTGAAATCCAACAAAATGAAGCGAATGTTTAGGCTTTCCTCCTATAATACCAAGAGTATGTTGTAGAGTGAGCATCTCTTGTATGCAAGGTATATAAATGGGATTAATCACGGATTCTCCGAGTCGAACTGGAAGAAGGATGATGGCAGCAGTTTGATGTGCTGAAGCAAAGTCTGGTCGAACAGGACTGATCTTCGGCGAATCGAAATCTGTTTCGGAAATATGAAAATATGAATTGCTGAGGTTAGAACATTGATCTGGCTCGGTCAATTTTCCTTCTTCGGATGCTGATAAATGCTGGGTATCAGGACGAGCTGGGGATCTGCAATTTTGTAATGAATTTTTAAAGTTTTCGTGCATCGAGGCAAACTCTGATTTTTCTGGATCCCTGATCATCTCTTCATCTAAAGATTGCAAGGAAGCAGAGGAGGTTGACGGGGTGCTTTCATGAAGTTTGACTTGGATGATATCAGGGAGACACACGGAATTTGAGACTCCGCATCCTTGAAATTCATCCTGGTCTGATGAATTCTTAGATTCTTCTAAAGCAGGATGAGCTGCCTTATTCCATCCACAGACGTTATATACATCTTCAGAATAAACTAAATAAAAACAAACATAATAAACCTCTACGACTTGGTCACACATGCCACTAAATTACTGGAATTTTATTCACTGGCTCTCTGTTGTCCACAAAAATGTATGCAATTAAATATAATACCGGTGACAGAATATTCGCCAGCTTCCAAGCAACAGGTTATTTTTGTACTGTATTAATTTGAGAAAATTATTTACTTGTGCAATCCTGGGCCACATAAACAGATATCTCTTTCAATTCTTGACAATGTGCTTCGGCCTGTTTGACAGCCTCTTGCAAGATATAAGCCACAGTGTTCGGTCCATACCAATCTCCTGGTTTGTTTCCCAATTTTCGTCCTATATTCCGAATGGAAACATTTCATACATAAGACTAATGTAGGGATCATCACAGATATTCTCCTTACCAATCCATGTTAATTGATGAATGCTGAAAGGGCATTCAATATCGTCAACGAACCATCCCATAATTTTCTGATGGATATGACGATCACTTCGATCCTGCGATTTAATTCTCCAATCCCGGCCTTCGAATAAACATACATACTGTTACATACTCAAAACTTCAAATTTTAAAATAATATATCATATATATTAAAGAAGTAATTTGTAGGAAAATTGTCTTTTCAAACCAACATCCTTACCCAAAAAATGCATCATAAGTCCTTGTGCCAGCATCATTTGTGCCGAACGTACCATACAACCCCATCCTGTATCAGATGTGATGATGGTCTCTGAGAAATTTATATCAGTTGAGTAATAATCAATATAAATACTATATTAAACTTCATTAAAAGAAAACTGAAATGACAAATTATTAATAATACTATACCTGGTAATGGAGGAAACTGTTTTCGATAACTAAACCATGGTCGGCTGAAAAAATCCATTAAAAACGCTTTGATATGGACAGATTTTTTATGGCTGTCAGACAATTCTGTAATAAAAGTAAATTAAGTGGTTAGAAAAACACAGTCATGATGTCATTGAGATGGATAGTCCAGAAAATTACTTGTGTTGAAACTCCCACTCCCACATATATTAAATTATTGTTATTTATGGTACTGACCATCTTCGCTTGAATCACTTTCCTCTTTGGAATGATAGCACATGCCAAGCAACCACAAAGGAGAATCTTTTCTAATATTTGTCCCAGAAACAAGATCTAGAAATCCAAACAAAGGAAATAATTTGCCTTAATGGATTTAAAAAATCAACTTTTAGGTCTTACCATAACGAAAATTACTCCATGCTTCCAGGAATTTAGTTTTCATTTTATCGTTGTCATCTTTTTTAGGCTCGCCATGTCTGGTAGGTGATCTAGCCGGGGAAAGCGAGTTGTTAGTCGCAAAAGATTTGAAATCTTCAAAGAATCCATCCATCGCCGCTCTCAGAGCCATTGTGATCAATCAAGTGGAATTGAGTTGACTATAGTGTTTCTGTGATGATATAATGTTTATAGTGATGATTCATGTTGTTATTGTAATTCAAAATAATCATTGGCTTGTTTCGATAAGATGAACAATTACTATTGGCGTTATGTGCAATGTCCTGGTAAATCAGTATCATTATTTTTCTATTGTAACAAATATTTTATGATTAGCAAACGGAAAAACTGTTCATCAATCTAAATTAACCAAATACACATCCTCAAATGTGATGTGTTTACTATAACTAGGTGAACAACATGGTTGAAAAATCCATCCAATTCTTGAATATATGAGAATATCAATTGTAATTATGCAATTTAAGATTATAAAACTTAACACAAATATGGAGGAAAGCATTCTAAACCCATGATAACAAGAGCAGGACACAGATTATAATAAATCTTATCCCTACTTTGATTCACATGATAAATAAATAGCTAGTCTTGTGCCAATAATCTGATTAATAATAAGCCAATAGCATTGTAAATGTCTAATGTTGAAGTAATATTCAGATTATTATCTAGTACCAGTACGATATATTTTATCATCAAACTTGCCTTTCTTCATTTTTGAATCCTCTATTGCAGGATTTATGTGTTGCACAGTCAACAGTCAATATCTTTACACACTAACATCTAGCAATTAGGTAATGCAAACTATGCTAGGCTATGTACTGTGAAAAGTCATATGATCAATAGCAAGTACATAATGAACTCAACTCTGTAAATGAAAGGAAGCACAAAAGAAAACATGACTTCAAAGCCTTTAAAAACCCAGTGTCAATGCATGACTGAGATTTGTAAACAAAGCAGATACCTCAAACTTATTGACAAATCTAACAAAAAGACTGCTACAAAATTATAAGCTAATAGACAGGTATTTTGAGCATCGATGGAAATGGACTGGCCATTGTTCGGACCATGTATATCGAGCAAAACTTGTTGTAAATTTTTGACATTATAATTATGTATTCACCTGGCTTTATTTTTAAAACCAAATTCATTTAAAAATTAAACAAATGCAAGAATGTTCTATGCAATATCATATAGACACAGAGGTCCACATTAAGCGACATTTGGTTAAGAATAAATTAAGGAATATTTTGGCCGGAAAAACATATAGCACAACTGCAAGTCTGTTAGTTTCTTTTAGATTTTGACTTTTTACTTTTCTTGGATTTTTTTCTCTTGTCAAATGTTCCATGATGTGGCTCTCCGTTATCATTTGTGTAATTTCTGGTTTTGCTCATGGATACAGAACTGGACCTAATCCAATCACCATCTTCACTAGTGACTGAAGTTATTTTAACTTTCTTTTTCAATTTAGTCGTCTTTCTTTTCTCAAACTTCTCGACGAAGTGTTCTAAGTTATCGGATGAAGAACTCAAGCTAGAATCATCCTGATAAATTTCATGATATCCATCATGACCCCATTT
>QXVX01002865.1:0-11281 GCA_013436065.1 Halocynthia aurantium
TAATGATCCAGAAACTCCGGCGGCTCACGTTGTGTTTAGTTGATGTTTAATTGATGATTGGATCTAGAATAACAGATAAAAACCTAAAGTTAAATCCAGAAAAGCTGAATAACTTGACACTGAGCTGGATGTGGGATGAGACTTGTCACCTATTACGTCATACATCATTTATCTGACATCACGAACGGACAATTGAGCCATTGAGCTCGCTTCTCCATGCGAGTTGGAAGCAACACAGAGATAGTAACCGGCATCTTCTTTCCGGACATCGTTAAAGACGAGCTCGATTTCATCTGGAAATGCATTTCAAAGTTATGATATTGAATATAAGGAGTAGAATTTTATAGGCAACTAGAATTGTACACAATTATGCAGAGGGCCCGTTGTTGTCAATTGTAAAGTTGTCACATTAACACCACTAGCATCACCGTGCTTAGTTCAGATCAATGTAGTGTATCATCTACATTCTACAATGTAAATTACGAATGATTGACAGCAGACTATGTGCTACACCACATGCCAATAACATGAGCTGAATTTTTAAGTCAACAGCACTGACTTCAGTTTCATCAGCGAAGTCTGCTACGTCATAAAGACTCATCATTTTCATATAGGCAATTAAGGAACGTAATACTTGAGGCCAATACGACAATAACGGGTGAGGATATACTGACGTATGATGATGGGAGACATGTAATACAATGCTATTATTTCCTAAACATGAGATTTAACGGGGGGAAATGTTACCGGTTTCAGACTTACAGGGAAATAAATAGGTAAGCTGACTAGCGAAGTGCTAGAGAGAATGTGGGGAGAAGTCTCATGACATTGTTGCACTTTATCTGAGTAGACAGCAATAAAAATACAGAGATAAATCTGTTCCGTAATAAATGTTCCAACGAATGCAACGCGTCACCAGTGCATCGTGAAACCTGGAATTTCCGACACCCATGGGCTCATATCTACCACTTTACCCATCTTTGCACTGGACAGTATATATAAAGGGGCTATGGGGTTGAATAAATGGCGTCTATTACCCCGTTACCACAACCGTTATCTTTCATAATAAAATTTGAACAGTTACCCTGGTGACGTTTCACGTGTATTCTTGCATTGTTCTCTTCCTTTTGTGAGGAAACAATGGGTACTGCAAATTCAGCGCCATTTTTGAACCATGTGACACTGGTATCTTCGCCAGCATTTGCCGAACAAGACATGATCACGTTGTTGCCCAGCTTCGTCGTTTTCCCGCGCATTTTTCGTAATATTTTCGGCGTTCCGCCAGAACCTTGCTGGCCACTGTCAGAACGCATTTGTTGCACATTCCCAGATGCAATAGAACTAGCCATAGCTAAGAGTTGAGAAATCAGGCAGTGATAAGAAAAACTGTGAACGATGTTAAGCGAAAAGAACTTACGGAGAGCGGTAAAGAAAATTGTAACGAAAAACTGTTTTCAATTCCCCGCGAAAGGGGACAATATTAAAATCTAAATTCAGTTTTAATAGCAAACCAGAGGTTAATTCAATCCCATATGAGAGATACTGATTCATGAATACATTTTAATGTCTGCGTCCGTGACACACCTACGCACTGCAGACGACACACTAATGTGTCGCGACACACAGTTTGGCAAGCACTGACCTAAATACTACAGTACAATACTAAATGCTGGTGTAGCTGACATCTTGGCCGCACTCATCGTATAGAAGATGTTGTGCGACATTAAAAACGTAAGCCTCAATATCTTTTAGCAGAATGTAGCATTTAGTATGGTATAGCGGCATTTAGTACAATGGTACAGCAGTAGTCATTATTTTGCTGGTACTGTGGGTTTAAGTATTGTCCGCGAAAGGACGTCGAGCGATGAAATACTTCACGACACTGCATGCTGCGGACAAATTGCAAGGTGCAGGTATCATAGTAATATAAATCATGCAGAGTAATGCTCGCATCAAATGCTACAAATTGCTGCTGCTTGATATCGCTCAAACACTCATTACTTCTCATTCATCTGCAATCCATCATTTACATAACAGTTAAAATTGCAGCCGACATAGTTTGGAATCGGAATTCTTGCTTGCTACGTTATTTTGTAAACACAGGTGTTCAGTAGTAAACCTGAATTCTACCTGAGCATTTTTGTTATACAATGAGAGCAGTGAAGCTTAGCATGGGGGCGTATCTAATTCTATAGGGAGTGTAGCTGGATCTTCCTGAGAATATTTTGGTAAGCGTTTGTATCAACATCAACTAATCGCAATTTAACAATGGTGGCATGTCCAGTGCTTGCAAGATACTAATACACCAATACCTCGTTATATGCGAACCACACTATGCGAGGTTGTGCGTTGATGTACCTGTGTTTTATATCTTACCCTATATCAGGGCTTCACAACACAGCGCGATTACAGGGGTCAAAATTTGTTGAATATATTAAAATGTTCCAATTCATGATAGTTGTTGAATAAACTGATATATCCTTGTACGCTTTTTATCAAGATTAAGTACCAAGACAGGCACCGATTACTAATGTTATTCGTACTGAAATTCCCTTGCACACTGGCTTTATCTATTTTAAATCTCGTTTCTCAACCACTGCCATCATTGCACAAGCATCACAACGCAATCTAATGCAATATTTAGCTTTCTGGCGCAAAACATATATAAAGAAACTACAGATATACTATATTGAAAATAAGTACACACAAAATTCTGTTCTCGACCTTCCTTTGAGCTCCTTAAAGACCTACTAACGTCGTTTAGCTACGTTTACAACTGCAACAAATTCCTTTGTTGACTAAATTTGGGAAAAATGCGGAATAATTGACTGGAACTTGCGGTAAACAAAACGAACCAAGCGAACAAATCATGTGACGTAGCACCGCGCTAATGCTGACGTAGAATCCGTAAGTCTGGAATCAAGGTCTCATCGTCTGAACCTTTCTTTAACTTATATGACCAGTTATTATATTAAATGAATTGAAGGGCAGGATTGTAGCGTTCAGTTCTATATCATGGGAATGAATCAAAGTACATATCATGTCATTTCCTATACACATGTAACAACGAATATAATATGTCGCGTAGCGCTGTTTAGATCCCTTCTCACACTGACTATGTAGCAATAAGCATTGGTTAATTTAGAACTACAAAATATTTAACAGCAGTTGGGTTTCAGCCATGAATTGGCCACCGAAATTCAAAATGATATCTCATCAGTTATAACACACATGGAGTCAGACTGCATGGGAGGCAAAAAAGATTTCCTATACACATGTAACATACTATTTAAAAAGTAGCACTTTGGCGCAAAACTATTAGCGGATAATGAAACAGAAGTTCTACTGCTCCTTGTTCGGATTTATTATGGCTAAATTATCTATCAAGTTACATTGCTCGAGTGAGAATTTATACATAGCAATACATGGAAGTGGTGGAATCGCGGTATCCAACCACTCTGTTAAAACAACAAAATGTATCCGAAATTATTTTAAATTAAAAAATTACTTCAACAAGCAACTTGCGTTCCGTCAGTTCATTTTTAGCGCTACATCAATGGAATATTTTCCACTGAAACTCACAGCCTTCCCTTCTGAAGCTTATAATCTACATTCTCCATTCTCATTGGAGCAGTACCTTCATAACAACCTAACCCGATATAAACCTTATGTTTATATAAACTCAGCAGATCAAAAACAAACTTTCGACTATCTGACGTAACAGCTAAACTTGTGTATAACAACAGTGTGCCACGCCTGCGTATTTTTGTCTGATTCCAGAGCTTAATAATAATAAGCCTCTGAGCTATTTGCAAAGATCTCTATCAGAGAACACACGCACGTGTTGATATGGATCAAATAACGAACGGAAGAGGGTTTCATGCAACAAATATAAAATACAATGGCAAGTTTACCGCGCACTCGTTTATAAACATGTTGATGGTACAGTGTAGAAAAATGCCCGAAATTTTACACAGGTAAATCACTAACTATATCTAGGGCTACTATACGTCACATTTTTTACGTTGTCCCGTTTTGAAGGCCGTGCTATGTACGGAAAAGTATGATATGTCGAAAAGTAAATTATAATTCAATACGATATTTTTATTTCGTTTATTCTTGGTGATATTTTAATTCAGCGTGTTAGTTTTGGAATGCCCAAATGCATAACGTAGAATGTATAACTGATTAGACTTTATCTTAATTTCGTAGTGCATTATCGCCAAAACTGATGTTAAGCATTTTTTTCCTACTAAGATAACCGTTGCTTACCGGGGATCTAAACAGCGCTACGCGACATATTACATTTGTTGTTGCATGTGTATAAGAACTGACATGCTATGTAGTTAGATTCAATCTAGTGTTAAACGCTACAATATAGCTACATTTTTGTTTAGGAAATGACATGATATGAACTTTGATTTATTCCTACGATATAGAACTGAACGCCACATCGCATCACAAAGAAACCACTAACCGATTACATATACAGTACGAACTCCTTTGTTAAGAGATTTACATAAAGTATACCTTTCATGGTCCGATGGCAAAGATTCAGCGTGGTTTAAAAGTTATGCAGATAATCGTTCTGTGTTTATTTGAACTAAAAATTATGATGGACGTTATGAAAGCTATCGGATGAGCGAAGTTTCATTAGGGCGGAAATTTACCTCCCGGCGGTTTGTTTTCAAATAACACTTTGCAACCCGACCATGAAAGATCAATATGATAAAGTTAAATCGGGAAACTGTGCAAATACAGTGATTTTCCGAATATAATACGCATCCTGACTATCACATCCAGATAGCTGAGAAAGCTATATACCCATGTATAATACGCATCCCAACTATGGCGTCAAGATAGCTGGAAAAGCTCTATAATCATGTAACAGTAACATGTAACACCTATCGCGGGGATTACGTTCCAGAGCCTCCCGCGATATGTGAAAATCCTGTTTAAACTTATAGCGCTTAAACATACTAGTACTGTGCGGCACAGCATTTATCATGAAATAAACTACTGTACATACGATATTACATTAAAATAAATACAATACAATATTATACAAAATCCGCGATGTAGTGAAACCGCGAAATAGCGATTGGCGACTGTAATACGCACTCCAGACTATGACGTCCGTATAGCGTAAAAAGATCTATACTCATGTATAATAGACACCACAGATATGACGTCAAGATAACAGAGATAGCTCTAAAGTCTATACGCACTCATTAATTCGGAACTCAAGTGATTAAAGGCTCCTCTAGCTGTCCCTCACACCTATTAGCCATTAAAAACAGACCTGATCACGCGCGCTGTATAGACATGATATACTGACTCTGCCCCTTTGTACTCTGATTATAACCACACAAAACAATAACATTAGGGGATGCAATATTGCTTACGTCACACTCTCTGGGTGTATCATGACTCTCGTTGGTTTGTTTGAATTTTCCCAGGAAAAATAACGAACTGTTGATCTACATGTTCCCGCTACATTACTCGAATGATGCGCAACATTATATTAACCATGAGCTATAGATATTAGGAGACTATATCACAGTGCAAGATTTATTTAACTTCATGGTGAAAACTACAAATGTACATTCTTATCAAGGAGAATATGAAGAATATTTTTCTGGGTTGAACCAAATGGCCGGACCCAAAACGAGCATAAACAAAAGCTAATTACTATGACATGACATGATCCTTCAGCGACCCCTTGGCATGAATAAATAAGAATAATTTGGTAGTCGCGCAATTTCAATCAGTAACCATTTTCATCCTCATCTCGAGGTTCTTCCTCAGCCCGAGGTTCATCCTCTTCTACCTCACTAGAATTTACAGGAACGCTCGGGCTCCGCAACGACCCGGATTTTCTACGTTTTTCATTCCATTCAACAAAAGCCCACAAACCGACATAGAAGATAACAGGTAGAAGAAGTACAGCAATCGAAATGCTGTATATTGTTATGTCGTCTTTAATTACAACGGTGCAAGAGAAAACCGTACTCCACATACGTCGTGTATAATTCATCGAGTCTTTCAAATCACTGCACAGTTGCCCTTGCTCTTCCAAATCGTCGTAAAAATTATTCGATCTGATATAAAATTCTCGACAAATGAAACAAACGCTGTTGTTCCCAGTGTCACTGCCATCTACTGGGAAATCATGAAAACATTCCAGAGTATCCTGGATTTTTTTCAGCATGGTCACGGTTTCGTTCCGAGCGTGATATACCGTCGTACCATTCACTGTCGCAGTGCAGTAACAGTTTGGACAGGTCGATTTCTCCCAAACATCTTGAACGAATGTATAGGCGAGGAGAACAACCTAATATGGTGAAAGTATGGGTGACTTGTCACTTAAATAATATCCCTGATACCCTACAACAGTGGTTCTCAAACTGGGGTCCAAGAAGCCGTTTCAGAGGGACCACGAAGTACATTGAATTGTAATGAATTTAATAAACAAAAAATAACATTTTTCAAGTTACCTTCCTAGTTTACTATAATAATATAATGATAAAAATGAGTTCACACGTGTTCCAACTGGAGCAATCTTGAACCCCCATAGCATTAAAGTATTTTGACAGTCAGTCCAGCGTCATAATAATTCAATATATTTTTTATGGGACCCCAAATCATTCAAATTTTTTTTAAGGGACAGGGTGAATAAGAGTTATAATTTTGAATTCCTCACGCGGCCAAGATAACCCGGGTAGCAGTACAGAGTTATTTAGTTACTGCTACCAGGTAATATTCCGCTTGTACTGCTGGTTTTAGTATTGTCGTATTTGGATAGTATCAAAGTATGTTAAACCAAAAATTAAAAATCACCTTACTCTACTCAGACTATGACTACACAATGGATATATAAATAAAACTTAAAATCTCTAGTAGCAGCATTTAGTATGATGGCAGTAGTGGTATCTAGTAGTGGCACGCGAGAGTCTTTCGAATGATACCCGAGTACCTTCGGACTTAAGCTAAATTTACAAGCAAAGAGCATTAATTTATTCGTTCAAGTTAAAACTTAGGCTACTTGTTGTGATTTACTTGTAAACTCTTTGCAAAAGTTATATAGTTTGATAATTAAAAGATTTAATTATTGTGACCATCGAAGTTTTTAGGCAATATACATATACTATATCTCCAAGTGGTACGCGATAAGAAAATGGTTGGGTGCCACTGACCTACATAGACCAGGGGATCGAAGGTTACTTTACCATACTTGGACAACGACTGCACAAATCTATATATAAAAATAAACTTCACACACCTGTACATTATCAGCTCTTAATATTTGGTCTTCACAAGTCGTTCCGTTGATATCCTTATTCGCGATGTCATTAAACGCGTTATTCACATCAGTGTATTCTCCGACGCAGTGCTCGCAATACTGCAGCGGTCTCGCGTTAGTCATCGCGCATATCAAAAAGTTTGATGTTGCATTACTGAAAATGTTCAGAAATTTCATGCATTCTTTGCTGACTCCGCCGGACTTTTCCTTTCTCCAAATTGCTTCCTTACGCCAGACTTGCTCAGCGTACACTTCTCCTGGCAACGTCAAATACGTTTCCAGGCGATAACTACCGCTGTTCAGTGGATTTTTAACTTTCAATTTGCTCACGCAAACTTCAGATTTGCCAAAAACGTCAGATTTAAGCCAGAACAGCAGAAAAATCTGCAAAAATCTGTATATTTTCATTGTTTTGTTCGAAAGTTGCTGATTTTCATGATCTTTGGGCAAAGAAATAAAGTCAACAATGACCACGAAGCTTAAAAAGGATAGATAGGAGGTTATTTTACATCTGTATAGACAAAAATTACATTGCTATTAAGATTACTATTGTATTTACTCCGAAAATAAAAAGATATTTACATATTTCTGGTAAAAAACGAGTAATCGTAATGACTTTCAAATAAAGTTTTTAAGTATTTCAAAGCTTTGCTCCAGTTTTATTTGTTCGTAATCATCCTTTCAAAATGAAGATATTCGATAAGGTTACGTCATAGCGCCATCTACCGGTCGGCTCAAAAATGAAATCTGAAAGCATTCAAATGTAAAATTCTAAAAAACTACATTATTAAATCATCCAAAATTCATGAAAATATCTTTTCGTCACAAATTTAGAAATCGTAATAAATGGTGGCACGTAACTTCGTCAAAAACATTTCTTTTACGCAATTTAAGTTTCTGTTCCGGGGTAATCCCCTGAATTGCCACGTAGAAAACAAATATAAGTTTTCGAATCAAAACAAGGGGTAAATTTCCCCAAACGGGGGTCAAACATCCTATATGGACCATTAAATTTGGTGCTAGAGTGAGTTCGGACATAGTCAGGGTACTTGGTCTTTCTAGAAGTTTCCACAGACCTGGCAACGTCGTAGTTACGTGGTCCATTATTGAGGTTTTTCTAGTTGAACTTTAATCTGTTATCACATCGGTAATCTGCAATGTTTACTTTGTCTCCCTCGATATTCATTCAACTTTAATCTTGATATGCCAAGCGACGGAAAATAATGTGAGACGTGAAACTATTTTCTCGGTTAAGTTGCCAGTTATTTATTTTTGCCCTCCGATTGGAAGCAATGTGGAAAAAGGAAAGAAAGGATGTGCAAACAGTGCATAATTAGTATTTAGTCTGTTGTCCTTTGCACCTACCACAAACTCTTTAAATCGTTCTTAAGAATTAAGTACTTGCTTTTTTTTATGTACAGTGCTTCAGATTTAACTTTCTCAAGCAACAAGTTATCGCGATTACAATGGAAGTCATTACTTTTAGTGTTATTTCAGCGATTCTTGTTCAAGTTCTTTGCTGTATCTCTTACCTGTAAGTAAATTATTTTTGTGTAGAAAAAGTATTAAATCTTATTAAAATGTTCATTTCCAATCTTTGTACGCTAGCACAGAGCTATATTGACTGACACACTGATAACATAACATTTATTTAATAAAATAAACTCCTTCGTGCCTTGTAATTTAAGCATTTTATCAAATACTAAGTACACTAAGATTAGGGGGGGGGGTTAAGCAGCAAGTAGTATAATTTGACCATTTTGACCACCCCAAAAATCCTGGCTAAATCAGCGCTTGGGGGTACACAGCGAAAAAAGGTCGGGAAGCGTTGTTCTATAGTAATAATTGTGTACCAATTTTTCAATACGATTTTAGGTAGAAAACTTAATATAAAAGAACACATAAGACCACAATGAAATATAAATTTTACCTGACTAAAACTGTCTCAAACTGAATAAAAAATAGTCATTTCTAACTTTGAATAAATAAATTCTATTCTCAATAGATGGTATGTCCGGTACATAGCAGGCTCATCCTCACCACCATCACTGCCTGTACTAATACAGCCTGCAACTCAAGTAAGCTTACTAATACTAATGTATCAATTTTAAAAATCTATTTAACTGAAATTTTTATCCTACTATTTGTGGTGCCTAATTTATTTTCTGTTTATCAGGGTAATGCCAAGAAGAATAAGAATTTGAACAAAAAAGGGAAACAGAAAAATACCAAAGCGAAGCGTGATGAGAAAGGTTTCATTTTTCTACCTAGTACCTTGGTGTAAAATTATCTGTCAGAAATTGATGTTAATATCTTTTTAGAAAACAACGACTTCGTATCTGATCAAGATATTTCGGCTTCGTCAACTGAAAAACAGTTAGCTGAGGTAAGTTCTAGAATCTAGACCAGGGGTCTCCAAACTTTTTTATTTTAGACGGGTCGCATTATGAATTATTTTAGTTTTGCGGGCCAAAGAAAAAAAAGTGACACACTTGCTACTCACTACACAGCCGCTCACGAGACTATAATCTCCCCTTATTACGTCACAAACCTAACTCTTACAAGCAATGAAACACGAGAAGTAACTACACAGACTACAAAACAGCATAGGTGGATGCAAACCAAATATTCAAATCTCCCTAAGACATTTTCAAAGAAAACATCACCTCCTTGCGGACCGGATAAAAATGCTTGGCGGGCCGTACTTTGGAGACCCCTGGTCTAGATTATGTCAAAGGTTAATCCCATATATTATCATTCAATTCACAATTTCAATTACATTACACCACCCATACCGTCAAATATATTCAAATGATTAATTCATGGGCACCCTGTATGCGCTGACACACTAGTCTCCCGTTATATGCGAGAGATCCGTTCCAAGATAACTTCACGTAATGTCAATACTTATTTCAATGGAGAAAATAGAGATGCGTTCTGACAACAACTCACAATCATAATTTTGCCACCAGTTCATACAAAAAATTAACGAATACATTACCACAAGGCAATAGAGGTTGTACTAACGCCCCAGGGCTGACGCACATTAACAAGTCTAGGCCCTGTTGATGATTTCAAGTTCATTTTCCAGCGGTAACGATGTCATGTGGTTCTTCGCCAAAGGCATAGAGAGATAGAAATGGAGGCATGGTAAATGATAAAATTCACAAAACTTGAGCAATAAACGCACAAAACAGTAAACCGCAAGGTAATCTAGATTCTAGAGCACACACACTCGCAATTACACGCAGCTACTTTACACAGACGATGCTACACAAAGCTTTAGCAGTATTATACGCTCACACACAACCTCGCATAACTGCGAAATAATCTCGCTGATAAGGTCAGACTGGTAGAAACAGGTTCCTCGCATAACTCTGAAATCGCATAGTCTGGGTTCGTATATAACATAAGGGATATGGACTAGAAAAGGAAGATCTTTAGTGATGCTTTGATTATAAGTTGACAGCTGAAGCTATTGGCCTATATAGTTGTATTTCCCGGTACTTTTAGTTACAATTATTACCATCATTAGTCGTCTAAAAAATTGCTATATAATTGTTGGTAAATGAATATATATTTAGTGACACCTTTTAGACATCTTCAGTGATGCCTTGCGAATAAAAGTTGACGGCTATTGGTTACAATAATTACCATCATTAGTTGTCTATTGAATTGCTCCATAAATGAATATATATTTTAGCATCAGGGAAAAATAGCAACCATACAACCAGGCTAGGGATGCTCTTTTGTGTAGTCGCAATTTTGACTCTGTCCTTATTCTGAGCCCGAGGTTATATTTTTAGATCATTATGTCAGAACAACGATCAGAATACATTATCAACACGACGGCAGTGAATGAAAGACCATCAGTGAAGCCTGCTGTTAACGCAACCAAGGTATTATTTCATACCAGTGTTTAAGTAATTTATAAATCGAGCGACTTTATTTTATTCAATAAGGTGGGAATTTGTTATT